>PVJL010013118.1:0-33744 GCA_004026885.1 Lyroderma lyra | reverse complement strand
GAGCACTGCGGACCGAGCGAGAGGCCGGCGTGGTGCTTTTCCTCCTTGTTGTCTGGGTGTGATCTCATTGAGTTCTGAAATCTGTTCCTGAGGCAAGGGCCACGCTGCCCCCAGTACGTGGTGGAGGAGGCAGCCCCTGAACCCAAGCAACCCCCTGCCACCCTGGCGTGCCTAAGACACTCAGTGTCATTCTCTAACGCTCTCCTAAACACGGGGGCATCCATGGGCCTAGTGCTTTAAGTTCTGGAAGACGGTCGTTTGCAGGGAGCATCAGGAGGGGCGCCCCCGGAAGAGTTGGGCCCCATCGGCAAAGTGGGTCGTTCTGCCAGGTTCCTCCCAGGGATCACCCGCTAACTAACCGGCCAGGGAAGAAACTCCATGGAACCGCCAGCTCCCCGGGGTGTCTTGTGCCTGTGACTTCGGTGAAGTCTCCCTATTTTTATTTTTCAATTATGTGCAACTAATTGGCCCTCCGCTCCTTCCACTCTCTTTGTTCTCCGAGCGTGAGTAATTTTTTTAAGCCCAGAGAAGAGCCCTGGAAATTCCCTGGCAGATACTGCTTGATTCTCACAACTTTTGTCATCCTTATTTAGAATTTTGTGGTGCCTGCAGCTACGGCCCCAGGAAGGCCCCCAGAGGATGGCTGACCAAGTCCTTCCCGGCATTTGTCTTGAAAGTGTCTGCCATCCTGCTTACCACATCAGGGCTGTCCCTCTCTCTGCCCCAAATCCACCCCCCACCCCCAAGCCAACACAACTCTCCACCTGGAGGAGGAAGGAGGTAGTTTCTACACGGCTGGCAGTCAAGAGCTCAGGAAGACATCAGCTGGGTCTTGCAGAGTTTATGCTGTTCCTTCCTGGACAGTTTTTTTTTTTTTTTTTTGGGGGGGGGGACTTGAATTCCATGTCCTCTGAGTTCAAAAGTCGATACAGCAATGACTGAGAATGCCCAGGTTGCTGGGTGGTAGTGGGTCCTCTCAGACTCACTCTGCTTGGCTGGCAGAGCCCTTGCATGTGGGAATGATGTCTGCGGACGGGAGGGGAGCCCCGGGAGCCCACCCTCAGGGGTCCCCTCAGAACTGGGTAAGCAAGACTAATGGAGTCCAAAGGAGGAGGGCGGCTCCGGGCTGATGGCAACGGGGTTGGCTGGGGGGCGGGGCAGGAAGGCTGGGGTGCGGAGCCTCCCTCGGCTTCCCCACCTCCCCCACCTTGCTCACGGCTGTGCTTCGTTCCTAGGCCCGGGGCTGCTGGGACTGGCCTCTGAGTGCAGGCCGGTCAAGACTCTTTCTTCCGTGTCACAGGTAAGCCTACTGAGTGGGGTGAAGTCCCACCCTCCAGGGCCGTCCAGAGGCTCTCAGGGGTACACTCAGCCTGGGAGTCAGCCCACCCCCGTCCCCCATTGACCCTCAGATCCAACCCCCTCAAAAGAGGAAGGCTGAGTTACCGCCAAGACCTGCTATGGTGACGGCCACCTGAGGCCCATGTCCTTGGCCTGAGAAAGGGGCTGCGGGGGCCCTAACCACTGGAACAGACTTGGGGCCAGGCCTCGGTCCCCAGCAAAGGAGACGCAGGCTTCCCTACTCTGGTCACGCACAAATGTTTGTCAGCGGCCGCTGGCCGGGCTGGCCCGAACCCGCTCCTCTCTCGTGGGTGTTTGCTGGCCCTGGGTTTCGTCAATGCCATCTCGCAGGGGCCAGCTGCCGGCTGACCACGAAGCCTGTGGGTTTCGGGTTGGCTGGGCTGGGGAGGAGCTGCTCCTGCTCGCAGAGGGTGGGCAAGGAAGGCACACTTGGTCTCAGGTATGCAGAGGTGTCCAGGTTTTAGCGACATACCGGACAGGGAGTCCTGCAAGCATGGAAGTGGGGATGCCCCCAGCCCCCTGTGCCTGTTTCTTATGCTCCAGTCTCTCGGGGGAAGGCTTCCCGGTGCCAGTGGTGGGAGGCTCGGCCTAGGAGATAAGATTAATGCGCCATTTGTGCTACTGGGAACACCTGCTGGTGGGGAAACAATGCCTTTTCTTTTTTTTTTTGAGAATGGAAATTGTCAGTATGCTGTTTCCATCACTCATTTAGTTTATTCTTTCTTCTGTGGGTTCTGAAATCAGATGTCTTATTCCACTCTAAGGCGGCTCTCTTTTATTAAAAAAATAAAAAAGTTCTCAGAACACCACAGCTGCATTTTGGGAGGTGGGTGTAGGAAGAATAACTTCAGATTTTGTTTTAAAAAAATGATTTTAACAGCAGTCCAAATGCAGACAAACGTCTCTCTGTTCACTTTTTATTTCATAATTGTTCCCAACTCGATATTCCGAGGGCCACTGACTTATTATGGTTCTCTCAATGTCGGACACTTCACCACATAATTTGTAGGTCTGCTTAAAAATTTCTGAAAGCAAAATTCCTAGGGCAAGTGGTTTTAGAACTATGCATGGGCTCATATTTCCTGCCTTCAGGAAAAATGATGACTGCTTATTCTGAAGTTCAGGCGCCTCCATTCCTGCCCACCTACACATACCCTGCGCGGGGTCCCATCTGCCCGGCCCCCGCCGCCAGGACAAAGCAAGAGCTGAGCTGAGACTCGTGGCTCAGGTGCACGGGGGCTGCTCAGCTTAGCGCTGGCTCCAGGGACCTGGAAATAAAGGTTACCTGCCACTCATGCCTGCCCCAGTTTGCAGAATGACTGCAAAGCTTAATGAGGAAAAGCACAGGGGAGACTCATTTCTCTCTTCAGGGAGCCAACTGAGGGGAATGTGACATCGGTTTCACAAAGGGACAAGGCTGAGGCGGCCTGTGTTAACTGAGCACCTACAATACACTCAGGGCTGAAGCTGACCAGCAAGACCCACTGCATGGGCTCTGCTCGGCAGGACACGCTTCCTCCGGTCTGTCTGTGACACTGCAGCCAGCTCAGGGCCTGGTGTGGCCACTCACAGCGAGGTGGCTTGGGGTGATTTCACTTCTCTGTCTCCTGCTGTGTCCACCCTCATCTCAGGGTGGCTGTGAGGGTTACCCAAGTGACAGCATGTCAGTTCTACAGATGAGAAGACAGTTTCCGAGAGGTTGCTTTGTCCCTCCTGGGTTGCCCAGCTCATTAACAACAAAGCCTGGCCTCGAATTCTGACCTGTGTCTGCTCTCAGGGACTTCCTGGGATGCTCTGGGACTGGATTTAGCAGTTACTTCTCTGAAAACCCGCGGGCATCACCACAGAGTTGCAACAAGCGAATCGCCCTGTCATTGCTTGGGCCATCCCTAACACTGGCAGCGCACTCGCTGGCTTTCTGAGGCCCGCTCACCACACCCATGTCTCTGGACAGTCCCACGAGGAGTGTGCCCGTGTGTCTCAGGGACACTCCTGCTGCCCTGGACAGTCAGCCAAGTTTTAGACTCTCCTATTCCGACAGACTGTGGGACTCTCCTTTCGCCCAGAGTCGGGCAGGAAATAATTCAAGACAGAGGTCTCTGCCAGCCAAGGCAAAAGTTCATGCGAGAAGCACAGTATTTCACTGCATTGGTTGAAAGCTTTAGAAACCAGATGTTTATCTGGCCAAAGGGATGCTCAGGAATGGGAGTGACGGGTCTGACTGGGACCTCTGCACCCTGAAGGCAGAGAAAAGACTTCTCACCAACTACAGAATGAATGAACCCATGAATGATGAGGGGAAAGGCTCCTTCTTTCATTGCTTCATCATTTAAACATGTTCTGAGCTTCTGCTCTGCCTGGGGGTTAATCAGGTGTCAACGGGCTTGCCCAAGGCAACATCACTGCTGGAACACTCCAGGGAAGCTAGGAGTGTGGGGGTGTGCGACAAAAGCTATGCACTCCCTAAGGAGTCTCTCAACACCTCTCCTGATCCCAGCCTGGCTTCAAGGCCCAGATCTGACCCTCCATCTCTCTAGACTCCTGCTGTGATTACAGTCTGAGCTTTCTGGTCTCTGCCACCGGACGACCATGTGCGTTCCTCCCATGTGCCTTAAAAGCATCCACTTCCATAGGATGGGGCAGAAGCTTCTTTTAAATCTCCCTCAGGCTCTGTCATGGGACACTCATTCATGCCTCAAGCGAGCTCCACAGCACGCTAGGCCCTGGGGACACAGCGCTGTGTCCTCAAGGAGCTTAGGATCCATTGGGAGAGACAGACACTAATCCAGTAATTACAGAAACACATATCTGGCTCCAACCAGGGACAAGAGCCCTGAAGGAAGGGAGCAGAGAATAGCTCAGGGGTCTGTCCTAGTCTGGTCCTGGGGGCAGGACCAGCTACTTAATTTGTGGGACCCAGTGCAAAATGAAATGTGGGCTTCTTGTTCAGACACTATTAAGAATTTCGGGACAGCCATGGCAGAGCATTAAACCAAGCGTGGCCCTTCTGCACGTGGGTCCCTCTGTCACCGCAGAGGGTACACCCCCACGAAGCCAGCCTCGGCCAGAGGGCTGCCCCGAGGAATGGGACTGGACCTGAGATCACAAGGATTAAAAATAGGCTAACATGTATGAAGCACTAACCCCGTGCCAGGCCCGGCTTTCCGTCAGCCCTAAGAGGGAGGGAGTACTGGGAACCCCGTTTTACAGAGAGATCAGAGAGGCACAGGAGGGGTAAATACTTGCCCGAGGCCGCATGGCTTGCAAGAGGCAGAGCCTGGGTGTGAACTTAGGACCTTGGGATGTGTGTTCTCAACTGCCACGCTCTCCCGCCTCACGATTTTGCGGCCCTGTTCCAGGGTCCTGAGGGCCTGGGGCAGCCTGCACCCACTGCTGGGCCACTGAAAACCGAACCCAGAAGACCTCAGACCTTGGCCCAAGCCAGTGGGGGAGGGGCTGTGGGCCGGCCGCTTGGGCTAGAGGTGCAGCAGCAGAGGCCAAAGGCTGAGCCGAGGCCACTGGGAACGGGGAGGCTGAGGCTCGTGGGAGGGGAACGCCTGGGAGGGCTCTGGCCCAGAGCTCCGCGTCGAGGTTTGGAAATCCGGCCTTCCAGCCTTGGCTCCACTGCGTCTGGGGAAAACCACAGAAGCCACGTGTGGCCCTCGGGTTTCCATCTGCGCTGGGAACAATCCTTTCCCCACCACAGCCCGCTGGTTCCTGTGGCTGGCCCGTGGGGCAGGGCTGGGGGTAGGGCTGAGATTTTGGGTGGCCCTCTGGCTGTGCCACCGTACCCTTGGGGAGGGGAGGAGGGCTCTTGCCACCTTCCTCCATCTTGGGGCTGCACAGGAGGCCATGGGGAAGTGGCTTTCTTTGGGCTATCAGAGGGGGCTCTGAGTCTCCCTCAATGGCCCAGTTAATTCCGACGCCCTCCTCTGAACCCCACCGGGCATCCAGGGCTCCCGGCCTGCCTTGCCCAGCACCAATTTGCAGGGGCCGCTTTGGCAAAGCAACTCGACTCCTCGCGTCTCAGTATTCCCACCTGCAGAATGGGAATACCCAGTCCTTTAGGGGGGTTCCCACCTTCTCTGCATGCCCTGCCTGGGTCACAAGGCTGACCTGAAGTTACAACACAATTCAAGCCCGGGGGAGCCTTGGCGGGGGAAACAAAGACTCGTTACAAATACGACTATTATTTTTGTTCCAGGGTGAATCAGGCATTCCAAGAATCCTTGGCCTCATACGTTCGGAGGCAGCGTGATGTCATGGGAAGAGCATGCGCTGCCCCTGCGGAGCATTTCCAGGGGAAGGCCCTCGCCCTTCCGCCCAGCCCCGCCCGGCCCTGCCGGCTCCCAGGTCCGGCCGGCGGACCCTCAGTGCAGCCTGCTGGCCAGGCCAGGCATCCGCTGAGCGACGTGACTGCCCGGGCACTCACTCGGAGGATGCAGGGCAGTCTCAGCTGGGAACCGATTTCCCAGTTCTTACTACCTGCAGCTAATTGGACCGAGTCCCGTCAATCAACACCAGGAAGCAAAATCTGGCCATGCCACCTCTCTGGGGTCTTGAGATTCTGCCAGTTCCCATCCACCTTTCCTAAAGAACCCAGGAGGCCCGGCTATGGGTGTGAATTTGCCCCACCGTGTGGCCTCCCACAGCCCCTCACTGCCTGGAATACCGAAAATGCTCAACACAAACCTCCAGGGTATTTGTCAAGAGGCCACGTACTGCTCTAGTTCAAAGTATAGACTTAGGAGCCAGATCCTGAGTTCAAATGCTGACTCTGCACTTCGAGCTGTGCAACGCTGGGCAAGTTCCTTACCCTCTCTGGGCCTTAGCGTCTTCATCTGTAAAATGGGTACAAAAAGAGTACCCATCTCACAGGGTTCCTGTGCATTTTAAAGGAGCTGATGTACATGTTATCTTAGTGTTTGCTTGTAATAAAATTATATTGTGGGTTTTCCGAGCGATATACCGTAAATCCAACACTCATTCAAAGGCAGCGATGAGCTTTAGCAGGCCCACTGCACAGGTGGGAGAACTGAGGCTGTGGGGAAACAGGAGATTTCAAGTGTTAGGAATCAAGGAAGAAACCCCGGATGTTCCACTTTTGGCTTCTGCTTATTCTGGCCTCTCAGGGCTGCGTTTTTGGACATAGTTTCTCACCGAGAAAGTCTGCATTGCCAAATGCCACCATCATGCCAAGGGAAACGCTGTCCAAGGGGTCCCCACAGGCATGGAGGCCACCTCCAGTGACTTCCTGTACTCCCAGCCTGAAGCTGGCTAACGGGCCTGGGCGGGCTCCATGTGCTGACTTCAGAGGCCTGCTCAGGAATAGGCCCTTTCCATCACCTGTTTGAATCTCACCATCTCCCTTCAGTGAAACAGTCCTCAACCTGGAACAGGCAGGATGAAGTGGAAGGGGCATGGAGACAAAGTCCCCTGAGAGCTCTTAAGTCCCAGGTTTGACCCACTGCTGAGCCCTTTTGCACTACGGGGGAGGCAAGGCCCTAGAACAGCCTGAACTCACCTAATAGAGCACCTTCCTCAAGGGGGGAGCTGCCCCCAATGGAGAGGGAGTGCCTGGGAATGTGAGGAGCTCCCTGTCACTGAAAGTGTCCAATCACTGATCAATAGTTAGCTCTGGAGACCTCCTATCCCTAACCTGCCTATTCTGCAATCAGCACCTCCTCCAGGAAGCCCTCCTAGGTTGCCAGTCTTCCTCAGAGTCCCAACCTGAAGAGGCAGCATGATGGGTGACAACTGGGCCAGCTGCCTGCCTGCATCATCCCACCAGTCATCACCTCCCCGCCACCTTCCCGGGGTGGCCTCCTCCCTCCCGACTTCATGACTGACAAGAGAAGTGTGAAATGGAGTTAGTTGAAGTAGGGCCTGCCTCGTGCCCCATTTTTCAGCTGGGGCTGGTAGAACTGACAAGACATGGCGACCCTTATGGTGGAGGGGGCGCCACTCGGCATCTTCTCGCACACCAAGGACCCTAGTCCTGCCCATCCATCTCTGGACACTGTTGTCCAGCAGAGGGCTTCTTGGGCTGGGATCTTCCAAACCACGAAGGGAACTACAGCAGGGTGCTGGCAGCCCTCACATGAAACACCCAGTCAGGATTCAGTGTATATATACAGTGACATCCAGACAGGTGACGAGCATTGCTCTTCTTTGCTCCCAAATGCTGGCGTCCTGAGGCTGAGAGTAGTGAGTTTAAAATTAACCAGAGACTCCCTGACAGTGAATAACAACTAGTAAAACTGGAAGCAATGGTGGAGTTAGAAAATCATTTGGCAACCACCATAACAAGCATCACCAGTGGGAGCTAGTGGGTGAAAGTTTGAGAAAAACGGAACATCGGCACAGTCTCAAAGTGTCTCCCCACAATCTATTTCTTAATTACTACGGGAAATCTCGTAACTGACAGTGGAGAACCTTGGCAGACACGGTTGTAACCAAGTAACCGAAGTTAGGATCACCGGTCACGGCACAAGAAAGCAGCAGGCCTCTCCTACGAGGATGCACTGAAAAGGGAACAACACCATTAAGTGCATTTAATCTGATTCTAATCCTGAGGAAATATCAGAGAAACCCAGATTGAGGGACCTTCTACAAAAATAACTAGTCGTTTTTCAAGAGTCAAGGTCATGAGGTACCAAGACTTGGGAGCTTTCCCCACATGAAACGAAAGAGACATGAGGGCTGACTGGGACCTGTGGAGTAGACAAGAGTATTGTGCCGATGTTAGTTTCCTGATTTTGATCACGGTGCTGTGGCGATGAAAGAAAGTCTTTATAAAGAAACACAATGAAGTATTTGCAGTAAAAAGGCATCATGTTGGCAACTTACTCTCAAACAGGTCAGAAAAAAATGTATGTAAGAGAGAGAAAGATAAAGCAAATGTAAAAGTGTTAACATCTGAAAAAGCTGGGTGAAGACTATATGGGAATTCTTTGTACCCGTCTTACAACTTTTCTGTGAGTCTGCAATTGGGCCGAAATCAAGTTTTTAAAAATGAGTAGGATTTGCTTAGAAAGGAAGAAGTGGAGAGGGCATTCCAAGAGAAGCACCAGACCCAGCAAAGCTTGGTGGCAATTTTTCTTAAGTCATTTTCTTATGCACCAGGCAAACCAAATAATGTAGCATAAAATTGGCCACCAAGGAGCAGGTAAAACAGCAGAGACCCATCACCAGCGGGGCGGTCCCACCGGAGGTGAACACACAGCTCACTGTACGTGTGTGTCGTCAAGACGCATAACAAGTCGTGAATGGAACCCGAGCATCTGGGCATGCTCTGAAAAGCAGCCAAATGCCTACCTCCCAGAGGACATAGGCTTGGGTGGACCCCGTGCACCCTCAGAAGCAAGTCAATTTGCCTTTCAGGGTCAAGTTTCCCAGGGTAAGACTCTGTCCTCCAGCGGTAAGCTGACCAGATGTCCCATTTTAAATGGGGACAGAAAACCACAGCACTGTCCCATTTCAAATGGTATGTATGGTCAGCCTACTGCCATCTTGATTAGCCCAGTGAGACCAGGCTGACCACATGTACCATTGTTTTCTATCCTGTTTAAAACGTCTGGTCAGCCCATCCGACGTGGACCAGTATGGCACCTACCACAGACGGTGGGGAGAATGATGTACTTTTATTCTTATTGTCACACCTGTGGAAACTGAGGCAGTTCAGTGGGCTGGTCACAGCCTTGCTGAACTTTTTTAGACTTGCGAACTCCTGCACAGTTAACACTCGTTATAGCTTGTAAACACCCTCAGGAATTTAAAAAAATTATTTTGTCATTTTTGATGGTAAATGATAAAGAAGTTATTTTACGTAAAACAGAGTTTTCTAGATTTAGAGCAAATGATAAGCTTCATGTTTAATATGATCTTTAACAGCACCCATGAATAACAGCAAAATCTAACGTCCCCCCTCTTATTAATTGATGCCTTCTCCTTCATTTATTGTAAATGAGTTCTGAAA
This sequence comes from Lyroderma lyra, assembly GCA_004026885.1. Classification (NCBI taxonomy): domain Eukaryota; kingdom Metazoa; phylum Chordata; class Mammalia; order Chiroptera; family Megadermatidae; genus Lyroderma; species Lyroderma lyra. The sequence goes on along the minus strand of PVJL010013118.1, from coordinate 24,407 downwards.
GCAAAAGCATAATTTTCTATAAAGAAATTTCAAAATGACACATTTCCATTACACTGTGGCTTTGGCACCAGATACATGCTAACATGTAGGCTAGAGTTTGACTATAAAAGGCAGAAAATAGAAACAAAAAGCAAAACCTGATTCCGCGGCCCACTGTTTGGAATTCTTGAATTTTATGTTTGCTTTTTTCTTTTTCTGTTTTTCAAATAAAAATCAACTGGCCTGTTTTCGCAGTTTTTATGCTTTGTTTCTAAATGATGAGACCCGAGGATTTTCTGAAAGCGTCTGCAGTCACTTCTGCCCAAATCACAGCACCGAGCATGAGCATGGGGGGTCATGACTCCCCTGAGCCGGACGCCAGCCGGCTGGTCTCCCCGGGCCTGGGCGGTGGCGCTCCCCACCGGCTCTGGGCAGACGTGAGCGTGTGCTCGGGCCTGGGCAGACGTGAGCTCTGGGCAGACATGAGCGTGTGCTCGGGCCTGGGCAGACGTGAGCTCTGGGCAGACGTGAGCGTGTGCTCGGGCCTGGGCAGACGTGAGCTCTGGGCAGACGTGAGCGTGTGCTCGGGCCTGGGCAGACGTGAGCTCTGGGCAGACGTGAGTGTGCTCGGGCCTGGGCAGACGTGAGCTCTGGGCAGACGTGAGCGTGTGCTCGGGCCTGGGCAGAGCGCTGAAGCAAATGTGCAGATTCATGACCACTTGTGTGTTCCTCGCCAGCCGGCCTTTTAATATCAGCGTTCTTTAATGCTTCCTGCTTTAACCAACCATCCATTATGGGTAAAAATTAAATATTTGACTAAGAATAAAAATAATTCCGAACTGCGTAATGGTCAAAACCACCGAAGTGGCTGAGTGGTGGGGTGGGCCGAGGGGCTGAGTCTTGGGGTGCTCTCCAATCTCTGTTCAGCCCGGAGCTCACTCCACCCACAGGGCGGGGTCTGCACTGCCTCGTGCTATTGGTGGAAAGATACCGTTGGCATGGGGTAAGAGTCTGGCTTTGGAGCCAGCCAGGCCCAGGTTCAAATCGGGGCCCTGGCACCTCCTTTCAGAGTTCTTAATGGTCTCTGTCTCAGTTTCCCATTTCAAAATGGGGGAATAATGATGATAAAGGACACTGCATAAGGTCCTGGGGGTTAAATAAACTTCACTTGGCCCAGGGTCTGACACAGAACAATGGCTCGGTAAGGAGCTCCCGCCACTGCTGTCCTAGCTTTCCTGTGACCTCAGGTGTACAGCTCCAGGGTGGGGTGTTCAGAAAGGCTTGGATTCCCCCGCAGGCCCCTGGGGGAATCTCAGAGCCCTGAAAACCCGATGGAGGTCTGAGCTGCCTGCCTGCTCCTCCCCGAGAGTGTCCATACCATTCCCCTGCTGGAACCCTCTCCCCACCTGTCTTGGCCTCAAGTCCACCTGCTCTGGGAAACTGTCCCAGTTGCTGGGTGCATGATGAATGCTGTCTGTCCCTACTGTCTTCCCGGGGTTGACGGTAAGTATCTGCGTGTTTGCATCCGTGTCCACAGCTCATTCCTGGAGGGCAGGTGGGGACCATATTTTGTTCTTCTGTCCCTGCCAGGCTCGCTACAGGAAGCACCCGGCTGCACTGGACATGGGAGCGTAGGTTCTTACTGTGGGGTTGGGGGAGGTGGCTGAGGATAGCATTTTGGCTGGTGCTAGCAAAGGTATGGGGTGCGGCTGGGCCTGGCGGGGACTCACACTCTCATTTCTGGTAGCACTTTTGACCCACTAAGTACCCACTGCTTGCAATGAGCACCTCTCCCCACCCCCCAAAAAAGAGGGGTGGCCAAAAAACCCCAGGGAACTCTGGCTGGAGAGATGGGCCACCTGGTTCCACCCCCACGCTGTGGCTACCCGCTGCGTGCCGCTGGGCTAATGAAAACAGCTCTCCAGACCCAATTCTTTTCTTTATAACAACTATGATCACGAATGGCACGTGACTGGCACTTTCTATGTCCAAGGCACTGCTCTAAGAACACAAATGAAGATTCAGTCATCCCCACAACTCTGCGGGGTAAGAGAGTGACTTTACTATCCTCACTCTACAGTCAACGAAGCAGGCACAGGAGAGGTGACGTAGCTTGCCCAGGTCACACAATGAGGACAGTGGGAGGCAGGGGAGAGCCCGAGCTGTCCTCCCAGACTTGGCGGAGGGGTAGGGGCTGCAGAAAATTATTTCTAGCGATCCGTTACGATCTGACATTGTAAGAGTCCTGCAACCTGTCAGTTCACCTTTTCATAGTCTGTTTTCGGCCGCCGCTGGCTCCCAACGAGCTGACCACAGTTGGGGAGCGGGGCAGGGAGCTGAGCCCACGCCTTCTCTGCTCTCCTTGACACTAAACAGTCACTGCGGGCCAGGGGCAAGGCCCCGTGTCGCCGTAACACACACCCTGACTGGTGCCTATAAAACCCACCACACTGCTGGTCACCCCACCATAGACGCCACGGATCGGCCTGGCTCAGGCAGCCTATCTGCTCTCGCTGGCTCAGCAGAAGGGTTTGTTTTTATTTTGATTTATTTTTTATTTATAATTGTGTAAAATATTTATATGGCTCCCAAGCCAAAACTGCCCCAACAAGGTGTTCAGTGATGTCTGTCTTCTTCTCCTCACCCTTCTGCCCCCATAAATAACCATTTTATTGGTTTTATGGTTTATCCATCCATTGATTGCCTTTAATGTAATATGAATATACCGGGGGTGCCAAAATATGTGTGCACATTTTAAGCAATGTTATTTGTGTCTTACTTTCTGAAGTTGAATTGAATTATAGTAGCAATGTGTAGTATGATGTTCGCTCAAAAGCGATGGCGTTAATGAAATGAATGTTAGTGTCACCATGTGACAGGCAGGACAGTCAAAGAAAAAGGCGGGAGCCCAGCTGTCGTTCAAGGTGGGTGGGACCATTTTGAAGTGGTATTTGAAATTCGAGAACATTGTTTGAGTTTCCCCCACATTCTCCTGACTTAACACCCCTTGACTTCTACCTCTGGGGGACCTTAAAGGATGGGGTGTACTGTAGAAAAACAGTTACACTGGTGGCACTTCAGGAAGAAATTGAAATAGCATGCACAGTGACACAAGTGGACACTTTGGTCAATGATGCTCAAGCAGTAATTTGCTGTAATCAGAAGTGTCTGGACTTTGAGCACCTCTTGTAATTGCATAATCAAACGTGACTTGTATTATTCTTTTGTTATTGGTATATACTGAACATTACAATTTTAATACATTTTTTCCTTTCCTAAAATGTGTACACATTTTTTTGGCACCCTCTATATATTTACCTTTGCCTTTTTAGGGGAAACTAGTAGTATACTACACATACTTTTTCCACTTTGCTTTTTTTCAGTTAATATTATTTAAGGTCATTTATTTTTCTCTGCTTTTCATTTTTAGGGATGATTTTTCTTTCTTCCTTCTGAGTAAGAGACAAACAGTCTATACGCAATAGCTTACAAGAGAATGAATTGTTCTGGATTTTCTCCCTGTTCTGAACTTCTAGAATTCCCTGATTCTTGGTGATAGGCAGGGCAGGGCTTGAAAATGCTAGGAGAAGTATCAGGTCAGGAGCTGGAAATACAAGTCACAGTATGGCTCTGCCAAGGTCCAATGTTTGACCTTGGGGAGCCCAATCTTGCTGCAAAATGAGAAGCCTGGACAAGATGACCTCTAGCCTTAGCATGGCCACTGCCATGTCTCTTAGAGGGGCACCCGTGGAGGCTGACCTGAACTTATTCCTGACAAAGCCAAGGAAGTAGCCAACACCTTAGAGGAAGGTGATAAAGATAAGTTCCATCATGTGACAACCTCGGTGCTCATCACTAGCCTCTCTGTACCTGACACAGGGCTGCTGGGTAATATGGAGCCAGGGGCTGGGTAATGGAGACAGGGCCACGGGCAGGAAGTAGACATGAACGTGCAAAGCCACAGGTCAGCAGGGAGTAGCCAGCTGGCCAGGTACAGGTCTAGGGAGTTCACACATGCCAGAGGGCTGCCCAGGGACAAGGAGGAGCAAGCCCCAGAGGCTGGCCTGTCCCAACAGGAGGCTCCTGTACTCTTCCTGCCTGAGCCTGGACCACTGTCACCTCCCCCAGGAGGGCCACCTGGAGCCTGGGGGCTATGGTGGGGCAGGTCCAGAAAGCTCCCGATGCACGAGGGTTGCTTATGGGCATTCCTTCTTCTATGGAGAAAATTTCCGATCTGGAGCTACCCATTCTGGATGTTTTTTCTTCTCTCCCCACACCCCGAAATGCAGCTCACACATGTGAAGGCAAGAGGCCAGGAAATAAATATGCCGCAAAGAAAAATCACTGGAAGAACAAGAAAGAGCAAAACTGAGCCACCCGAGTGTGGCCGCCCGGGCGGGGCGTTCCACTGGGCTGTGCCTCACACATTCCAGCCCAAGGCCCTCTCCCAAGCTGCCACCACAACTCCGACTTCCGCTCTGCACAGCTGGAGGCAGGGAGGGCCTTCAACCTCGGGCACGTTGGGGGATCTGCTGAGTGGCCCCCGAGTGTGCCCGGGGCGGCTTCAGAGCCTGGAGGGTAAAGTCATCCATCCGTCCCCTTCACCTTCGGGCCCACCACCATGCTCACCAGCCCCGTGAGGCCAGCGGGAAGGCACGGGGAGGGGCGTCCGCCTTCCCCGCAGAAGGGGGTTTTCACGCAGTGTATCTTGGAAGAAAGAAGAGGAGGTCTGAATGCTCCCACCCAGGGGCGGCTGGGTAATTGCAGGGTTTCATAACACTCCGGGAAGGAGCAGTGGCTGCTATGGAGAATCTGGGGACAAGGCTTCGTGGCAACCGTCCCCAGAAACGGGGCCATCCTAACCGCCAGACCACCCTGGTGTGCCCTTCCTGACTCCTCCGCTTCCCCGGACACACCGGGGCAGCCAGCCCAGCCTCCCCCAGAGCCTGCATCCTCCCTCCACAAGCGGGCAGGGGGCGTGCCTACCTCTGCCCTACCCGAGGGCTGGGCTCCTAGGGAGGCCCCCAGGAGGCGTGGGAGCCCCCAGCTCTCTCACCAGCCCTACCCGCCCTGGGCAGGAGGACGGCTCAGACTTTGATCCCAACCAGTTTTGACTGGGGAAACGTCATCACCAGCAAGCACTCTGCAGAGTCCATTCTAAAAGGATGAGAACTGGGCTCCGGGACTCCAGACAAAACCCTGAAGCTGCCATGGACACCAGGAGATACAGAATCTGCTCAGGTGCCCTCTCCTTGCCTAGTGACTTCTCTCCTCCTCCAGCTTCGGATCTCACCTCCCAACCACATGCCTCGGCACCTGCTGGCACTTCCAGTGACACCCTCCCCTGGCCTGGGCATTTGCATACACTGCACCGACAGACACATCTGCAGCTTGGTGCAGTGGGTTCAAACTCTCCACTGGCCTTTCAGGCCCTCGGCTGAGGCCCACCTCCCCGACGTGCCCTCGCTCCTTGACCTCTTGGCTGTGTCTTCCACATCAGACCAGTCTGCCCACTATCCCTGAACACCACACCAGGCAGGTCCCATCTCAGGACCCTTCCCTCCATGCTCAGTCACTCGCCAGAAATGCGCTTCTCCCTGCCCTCTGCCAGGCCCCATTGAAGAGACAAGTCATGTCCCCCCTCCTCCAGGAAGCTTTTGGGGCTGCTTTAAACCCCAGAACTCTTTCCTCTCTCTGAAGTCCCAGGGCTAGGCCTGGCATTGTACTCACACACACACACGCACAGACACACACTCACGTGCACACACACACACACACACGTGCACACACATGCACACAGCCACACACACGCACGCATGCGCACATACACGTGCACGCATGCACACATACACGTGCACGTATGCGCGTGCATGCGCACTCCCCCGATGTTATCACGTGTAAATTATCCAGCATATCTTTTCTCTCCAACTAGACTGTAAGCTCCTAGAATGCCCAGCACAGACCTAGGCCTGCGGGAAGCTCTCAGCAGAAGCCCCGTCACCCATCAAAGCCCCGTTATGCAGCCCCACATACCTATTAATGTCTGCACAGTAGTGACAGTACCTGCTCACGCCACCTGGGAGTCATGAGGTGAGAGGTGGGTGAGGCCGACACTGTAAAGTGCTTCAGCCTCTGAGAGAAAGCGTCCCTTCTCCCCAGAATGCTGCCCTGGTGATAAACAGGATGCAGACGAATCCCACTGAGTCCTGGGATTGGCACAATTTTAATGTAGCTAACCTGATATCACCCCGTTGACCACGGCAATGCTTGCGGCAGGAGCCCCTGGACTGTTTCTGGTGGGCCGTCATTGCCAGAAGGAGCAGCCCAGACGGTCCCCCCGACACCCAGCCCCAGAGGTGGGGCTCAGGCCTCTCCGGCAGCCCAGCCTCCCCCGCTGCTGGACAGTCTCACATTGGGTCTGAGCCAGGGCTCAGAGGACAGGCTCAGTGGAGTTTGAAGAACCCAACGCCCCTAAAGGCTTTGCAGAGCAAAACCTGCCTCAGGGAGAGATGGCCAGCTCTAACTCAACATACGGCCTTTACTGGACCCCCAATGGCCACCACTTCCATGAGGATTAGACACCTGCTGAAAATGCATAGAGGAGTCTAAGGATGGAAAGCTGGGCCTCTACATGGACCAGATTCCATCTGAGACTCAGTCCTGAGAGACGCAAGGAGGAGACGGGCTACTTGTGATTTCCAGGGAAGACGAGCTGGCGGGTCTGCTGGGCCGTGCGGAGCTGGGAGGGTTCACCACAGGCGTAGCCCAGCTGACGTCTTTCACAGCACTGCTCTTACAAAATGGTCCACCTTGGGCCGACTCTGAGAATTTTCTTCCTTCTCCTCAACACCTCCAGTGGCCCGGTGGTGGGATAGAGTGAGTGAGAATAAAGCACATGTCCCCCTGCCCTGGGCCAATGTTCCAGAAGCCTGTGGAAAAGAATCTGGATATTCCAATACCTGGGACCAGCTTCAGGTCTGCAGGATCACGAGTAAATGGCGTGGTCTCTCTGAGTCTCACCTACATCCCTCTTACAAAGTGCACACAAGCCTTTGTGTTGTCCACCTGCCGGGCCTGCTGGGGGATGCTGTGAAGAAGGCATCTTTGTTTGTGTTGTTAATGTTTGCATCCTTTCCTCTCCTACCCAAGGAAGCCTTCCCTGTTGGTGTCTGACGGGTTCAAATATTTCAATATGCTTCCAATTATATAATCATTGAGATTATACAGGTTAAGGGAAAGTGTGTGTGTGCGTGTGTGTGCGCGCGTGCGTGTGATCTTGGGAAGCTCCTTTTTTCCTGGACCTACCTGCTGGACCCCATGGAGGACAGGTATGTCCCAAAGGTCAGGCAACAGCATCCCTAGGCTTAACTCCTTCCCCAGGGACAGGACATTCCAACTATCCTCTACCGCAGAGAGGAGCCGTGGACAAGCGATGGAAGTGTAGGGGAGGGCAGGATAAGGACAGCATTTGTGGAAAGGTTTGAATTTGAACCAGAAAATAGGGTAAAGACAAAGCACCTCACTCCATTCAAAGCTCCTGGTGGATTCTACTAGCTCATCTGAAGTGGAGGGAAAAAAGCAGGGCCACAGAAAGGAACTAGAACAGATAAAGACGGCCCGCGGTGGTCCCCGCGCCCTGGCGTTCACACCGCTGTGTGGTCCTTTCCCACGCTGTACCAGGTTAGTCCACGTGCCCAACAGAACATGGCAGAAGGGGTGGCATGCCCGCTTTGAGATTAGGTTACTAAAGACGTAGCGGCTCCCGTGGCCCGCTCTCTCCCTCCCTCCCCGATCTCTCATTCTGTTATGAGCACCCTACAGAGAGGCCCACTTGTAAGGAAACGGAACCTCTGGCCAACAGCCAGTGAGGAACTCAGCCTGCCAACACCCACGTGACCTTGGAAGTGGGTCTTCCAGTCCATCTGAGTCAAGTCTTTAGATCATCACAATTCCTGCCAACGGCCTACCTGGTCTCATGACAGACCCCGAACCAGAGAGCCACCTACTCCACTGCTCCTGGTTTCCTGACCCTCAGAAACAGCGTGAAGTAGTAAGTGTGACGTTCAGCTGCTAAATGCGGGGGTAACCTGTCCCAGAGCAAGAGCTAACTAACAGATCTTCCTACCTGGAAGTGGGGTGTGCCATAACAAACATCTAAAATGTGGGAGTGGCTTTGGGAGTGGGCAGTGGGCGGGTACCCGGAGGATGCTGAGGTTAAGTGCAAACCTAAAGTTCCATGAAGAGACTGTTGGCAGGAATGTGGACTTTGAGGAGCTCGCTGGCGAGGGCTGTAGGGAAGTAAGAAATACGTTACGGGCGACTGGAGGAAGCGGGAGTCTTGTTATGTGGCAGCAGCATGTTTAGCAAAGGTGTCTCCTGCATTTATGGAAAAGGTAGAAACTGCATCCAGTGACTTGAATGATCTAGGTAAGAGATTTCTGGCCAGATTGCTGAAGGCAAGGCTTAGATTCTTCTTGCTAGGTATGGTGACATGAAAGAGGAGAGACAGGAGCTAAAAGGACTGTTATAGGAAGGGAGCCAGGGCTTGCTAGTTTCGAAGAGTCCCAGACCTTCCAGATGTACATGATGCTAATGTGAGGAAATGACTTCAGAGCAAAGATCAAACCCAGGCACTCTCAAGAAAGCACAGCCCAGAGACGAGGCTGAGGGTGTGACTAGGAAATCCTTTGTTAAGGTCTCAGAGAGATCCAAGGTGGTGCCTTGGAGGACTGTTCAGTTAAACAAAAAGCTCTAAGGTTTGAAAGGTAGGACTCTCAGAACTTCTCCACCCAACAAAAGAGCTTCTGAGAAGCTTAAGGGCATTGTTCCTCAGCAGAAACCAAAGTGGAGAAGGGATGATCTTACAGAGATCTGAGGGTGGGATTTTATTTAGTAAAGTAGATCCTAATAGGATTCACAGAAGGTCCACAAAGTTTTTCAGAGAATTCTATCAGCACAAACATTGGCCACCTGGGCTGGAAGGGACAGAGACGGCAGGAATGAAAAGAGGCTGTTAGACCTCCGAAATTCGACTGGCAGGGAGCGACTGAGAAAAAAGGCCCGGCTGCTCACACAAGCGACCTTCCACAGAAAGAAAGGGCGTCCTCTCCACTCTGGGTCGTCACTGAGGTCCGGATTGAGCACTGCCACCCAGTTCAGAAGAGGGAGGGCAAGAGCAGTAAATCCGAAAACAGGTGCATGCCAGGAGCTGTTGGAAAGTAGTGGGAGGGGAAGTGGCGTGGGGGGCAGAGGGGGTTTCCCCAGTCGGGTGCAGAGTAAGCACCCCAGGAAAAATACACTCGCCCCGGCAAGGAAAGTGCGCCCAAGATGTGCCGGCTGTCCTGAGGGCAGCGGGACTGGCCTTGGGTGGTGAGGCCGTGGGAGGGAGCTGGCCTTCCTGCGCCCTGCCCATAGAGGTCCTCATCCTTCCAACCCCGCTCAGCACGTGTCTCCAACCTCCTGGGACACAGGGGCAGAGTTCGAATCCCACCCTCCGCCTGCTCCACGCCGTCCCTGCCCAGCGAGTCCAAGCTCACGGCTCAGGGGCCCCGGGGGTCCTGCGCGGGGTGGCCAGGCCGAGCCACTTGGGAACCTGTGTTTGCCGTGGCCACTGGGCACCAGAATGCACATGCACACAGCCCCATACAGTGTTGTTTTCCTCCTTAAAAACACTTCTCATCACTCCTTGGGGGGCACACCCTTTCCTGAGTTCGGTGTCAGTCGTCTGAAATGAAATTCTTTGTGCACGGACACCCCCGCCCCTTGAAGACAACTCGGGGCAGCCACACTCCCAGGGGAGTGGTGGGGGGAAGACGCGGGCTCCCTCGGACGCTTTCGTTCTGGGCTCATCTGTTCACCTGGAGAGGTGACTCACGATCCGGGGCTCGCCCTCCCCCACGGAGTGTCCTGCAGGCTCTTGGGCCTCCCGCCCAGCCCGGATCCCTCAGCCGCTGCACCTGCTCCAGGTGAGCCAGGGAACTCGAGCTGCCGGGAAAATTCTCTGAGTGCGTGCCAGGCCTGCCGCACCCGTCAATTGTGGGGAAGGCGGGGCAGGGGAGGGGATCAAGGCCGGACTAAAGGGAGCTGGGATAGTGACGGGTGGGGCGGGTGGAACCTAAATGAGAGCGAACTGCAAGGCTAAGAGCCAGGGGTGGGAGGTCCTGGGCAGAGGGGTCAGCCATGGTGGCGGTTGGGGGCCAAGGGTCCATTGGGCCTGTTCAAGGAACTGAGAGGACTGGGGTCTGGAAGCGCAGTGAGTGAGGACAGCGCCGCAGCGGGGTGGGGGGCGGGTGCAGGTGGGGTGGGCCTGTCTTGGGGTGCAGGGGTGAGGGCAGGTATGGCTGGTGCTGGTGGGGGGCTCTGAAGGTCGATTTGAAAGGTTACATGCTAATCATTCCTCCCCAAACCTCTGCAGTATTGACGTGTGGGGGACTGTAAGTTTTAGGCTCCTGTGGATGTGGAGAAGTCTGTATGTCCCCCGATGTGTGTGGGCCTGTCTACCGCTGGTGCTCGGGCTGTCTGTCTCCCTGTCTGTCACCTCGGGCTACCTGGAAAGAACTGACAGCTCTGACCATTTTGCATTTTGCAGGGCACTGGGATGTCTGTAGATGCTTGGAGAGCTGGAGACAATGACACAAGGTGCCACTTCAGAGATGACCACTGGGCATGCAGGGGACACTGTGGTCTCCATTTCTCCCAGGGGTGCCCAGCACAGGTATCACCTCTGGGGACCCAAGGGCCCGTCTCCTTGAGTAATTTTAATTCTGTTTGCCAAGGTCTTGCCTAACTGAGCCCCTGCGTCACTTCTGGAAACCAGGGGCTCCCAAAATACTCCAAAACCATAGCAGAGGCCACCTTGGCGTCCCCAAAACACACACATTGGAACAAATGGCTAAACTTAAATTACTAGGAAGACTCCAAAATAACTCTCGGAGCTGAGGGTAAATGCTGACTCAGGCACGAAGGCTCCTTGGTATTTTTAAAAACCTGTGCTCCCGTCCCTGCTGGGCAGCCTCGGGGAGTAGAGGGCACCCGTGTGCTCCGGGCTGGTCCTCCTGGGACAGCGGGGCGCTGGCAGCAGGAGGAAGCCTTCCCGGCCACACTGCCCTGCCCTGAGAGCTGCCCACTGTTCTGGAACTCACACCACCATTCCTCTCCCTGCACCAGGCCCCCAAACCTGGCAAAGTTCTGGGCTGTTGCAGAGACTTCCTAAGTATGTCTATGCATGAATCATCTGGACCAGGAAAAGGATCTCCAGGCATTTCCAACACAGTGCAGGAGGCAGGGGGAGGACGACCCTGCCTGGCGGGTCTAGTCTGAAACCTCACCATCCGTTCATTCCTTTGAATCCCAAGCTAACCCTCCCTCCCGCCCCCGCCCCCCAGGGCACTTGAAAACAGCAGCCCCCACGCTGCCTTTAGCACCCCAGGCACAGGGCTTAATCAGGCACAATCAGAGGGTGTATGCAGAAGACAGTGAGGGACCTGGAGGAGGGAGATGCTGCAGGCTGAGGAGAGGACAGAGGGACATTTTCCAGCAGGGGACTGGTCAGGGGCACAGGCTCTGAAGCCAGACTCGGGCTCCGCTACTTCCCAGCTACTTGCTGCGACGTTGGGCGAGTTACTCCACTTCTGCGTGCAAGTTACCTCCCTCGTCCTTGAAATGGAAATAAAACGAGCAAGCGTGCCCTTCCTAGGGCTGCTAGGGGATTGCACCAGCTGAGATTTGCAAAGGGCTCGGGCGTGTCCCGAACACGGAAGTGCTTATTAATCGCTGAGTGACATCGGGGTGGGACCTGAGGGTGGGCTGGGCTTGCCCACGGGTCCAATGAAAAGACCCTAGAACCTCATGCTGGGAAGAGACAATGGGACGCATAGCCCACCCTGGGTAAGGGGGTCCCAGACAGCAAGAATGCTGGGAGAATGGGGGTGTAGTCAGGTACGGTTGGGTGCCCAGGGTGCAGACCTGGACCAGATTTGGTCCTGAAAGATATACATGGAGCAGCAGACATGGCCCAGCTTTCTGGAACTTTCTGGAGAGGGCCCATGGGCTGGGTTAAAACAAGGGGCACTGGTTATTTGCCCTGAGAGCCCCAACTGGCCTCTGGGGTGTCTCTCAGCCTGCCTCTCCCAATCCACAGCTCAGGAATGGAATATTCCTGGGAAGTATTCTTTTTTCACTGTTAGCCCGGCCTTCTCCCCAGTACGTGTGAGAGCTGGAATCAGGTGGGCTCCAAAAGTGTAAGGGAATTGCCCTGGGCCACAGCCCAAGGACGGAAACCTAGATTCGTCGCTGCTGGTCCAGTCCTTTCGTTCCCTGCACACTGCCCAGGGCCCAGGGATCCCGAGAGGGAATGTCAGGAAGGAGAGGAGATGCGTGTTTCTGCCCTTCGAGCTGGGCACAGGGCTGGGACTGCTCGTGTACTTGCTACCACATGTCATCTACCAGCATCCCTGCAGGCTGCACACGCACGTTCTTGGGGACAGTAAGCGGAACGGGCTTGGCGAGGGTCCGTATTTCCTCAAGATCCGCTGGCTGGGGAGGTCCTGAGGCCCATGAGCCTGGTCCCAGCCCTGGGCTGCCCACCACACACACTGCCCTGGGCCACCTGGGGCCCACAGAGTTAACCTGTTTCCCGGTGGAGATGGTATTTCTGTCTCTACGGCCAGTTTCCTAGTCAGCACCCCTCCTGCTCTCCTGGCGACTAGGCGTGTCCCGCTTCCTCTTCCCCAGACAGCTTCCTTGCCCCCAGACCACCCTCCTTTGCCATCTAGGGCTTATGGGGGTTCACTGAATCCTAACAGCTGGAAAAAGGGGAAGAGAGGAAATGAGCAGGAGGCACGTTCTGCTTCCGGGCAGTGGGCACGGACTGGGGGGTGGGCAGGCCTGGCACCTGGCAGCTCTGCCAAGAGGCACAGAATGACTCCACACAGATGCGGGTCCTTTCCCTGGGAGAGGAGCCTCAGGACCTCGTGTAAGTGCGATGCTGAGAGCAGGTCCTGGGCACGTGCGGGGAACGAGGGGCGGGAAGGGGAACCCGGGGCCGGGGCGCCGCTCGCTGGTGGGCTGGGGGCCGGGTTGGCAGGGCCCTCTCAGCACCTGTTCTGCCCGGGAGCACAGGGCCAGGTGGGCGTTGTGCAAAGGATGCTCTGCCCATCCCGTGTGCACAGAGGCTGGGGCCTTCTCGTAGTGTAGTGGGTCTGCACGTCTATCAAGCACGGACCTGGACATCTGGCTTCAAGAAATGAGCTGCTCTTCTTTCCAAGAGGGCCCGTCTGGGGTGGGCGTGGGGGAGGAGAAGGAGCTTAAAAATAATTCCGATCTGACTCATTCTGCTTCGACTCTGACAGGGCTGCCTGCCAGGTGGGGGTTTGCCTGTCCCATTTTCTTATCTATCTTTAGCAGAGACTTAATGAGGGCAATTTCCTTGCTGGGATATGAAGGCAAACCACGGGCCATGGGAGCGTGGATCTGTCTTACTGTCCCCTGGGCTCCTGATGACAGGATGACAGTGATGGTCACCGCAGGGCTGAGCAGTCTGGAGGGCTTCAGACATGCTGCCATCCCAGGATGGGGTAAATGAAGCCGTGGTTCCCCTCGGTGAAACCCAAGCCAGGTGGCAACTGGTGGAGGTAGGGTCCCCTGCTCCCCCGTCCCGCCTCCCAGCTCTGCGGCCACCACACAAACAAGGTCAATGACTCAGGCCTGAAGTCCCGTCACACACAATATATGCTTGACCTTCGCATCTCTTCCATTGTGTTGAAGAGCAAGCACAGTTCATTCTGGTTATTCACGGTAGGTACGTTCTAGAAAACCCCGCCAGCCCCGAGTTAACGAGCACGGCAGCACGGCTCCCAGGTGGAGTACCGGGTTAGGTTCCCGTCAGCCTCTGCTCGCCACGTTTTCTCCAACTGATCAACACATAACCTCGCTTTATTTGTGTTTCTTTTAAAGACACCTTGTTTAATATCTATTGTTGATTCGTTGCCAGTGAACTCACAGCCAACGGCGCTGAGATTCACGCCCGAGTGAGGCTTACCTAACATGTACTTGCTCCAGGAGGCACATCGCAGCCTTCTTGCCCTTAGCAACTCGAGGTAGAACTCGGGGGCATTTTAAACAGCAAATTCACCAACAGAAACCACAGAAATGTGAAGAGATCACAGAAAGGACCCAGTAGGAGAGAAACAAGAAGACAGACTATCTCCTTGTTCACAGCTGAGAACGTTCTCAGCGCCGGTGACTTGAATTTCTCTCCAGAGAATGTGCATGTGGGTGACTTGCTTTCTCGCCAGGGGACGTACGGATGTTGGTGACTTGCATTTCTCACCATTCTGTGCACGTCCACGAATGACTGCGAGCACTGAGTGCTGATCTCGGCTTGCAAAGAAATTTCAGGCGAATTTGCAAATACGGAATCCACGAAAAATGAGGACCAGACTCCTTCCAAAAGGCCTGCCACCTCAACAGTGGGTGCGCATGAGCACACAGAGGGATCCGGGTCTCCGAACTAGGTACATAAGGGAGTGAGCTGAGGTGCTCAAGGCAACCACAAGCTCCAGAAAGCAGCTACGACTTAGAGAAGGGGGTTAAGGCAGCGCTGGGCAGCCCCCAGTGTCCTGGCCACCAGCTCGGATGTAACACGGAGAAGGGGTGAAGTGGCTTCCAGGTCAGAATGGGGGGTCTCCTGTGAGCAGTGATGACCATCAGAGGGTGAGAGTTGCCAGGTGTGTCCAGGAGGGATCTTCACCAGGGCTAATGACAATTCTAAAACTCTATTTTTGTGTTTACAGTGAGGAGGGGAGAAAAGCAAGAGGCTGCTGATGGGGTGGCTGGTGTAGAATTAGGGGGTGGCTGAGAGAAAGGTCTGCCTTCTGTCGGAGGACACGTATTGGACCAGGAAAGGCAGACGCAGCTGGGGCATCTGCTTGGTGTGGAGGGCCTAGGAGGAGATGGGTGCTCTGATTCTCATCTTGCCTGGGAGCTGGAGCAATGCTGGAAAAGAGACAAGAGCTCGAGGCTGCAGCTATGTGTATACAGTCCGATTTTCAAAGATCAGAAACATGGAGCTATCACCTCTCCCAAAGAGATTCCCAAACAGATGATTTGGGGGGAAAAAGATGTACCCACTAATAGCTAGCATAGATTGACACAGACCAAGTCATGGTCAGACCAAATCTACATCCTCCTTCAAAAGGGTTACTAGCCGGATATCTGGGGAACCCCGCAAACGTCAAGATTCAGAGTGCGTCCAGGGGCTTGCTAATGACTCATCCTGCGATAGGCCTTACTCGCTAAGAAAATTCTACATGGAGATAGAATTCGCATACCGCAAAAATTCACCCTTTTAACCTTACATAATTCCAGATATCTTAGTCTATTCACAAAGTGGCATGCCCATCACCACTAATTCCAGATGCCCTGTTAGTTTTTATCAGTGACCTAGATGATGTCAGATGATGACAGAGAGCATTCAGAATCAAGCTGATAGCTGATGGACACTAACTTTGTCCCCAGGGAAAGAGTCTGGCACTCAAGGAGGGTTTAGGCACATGTTGGCAGAGGACTGGAAGGAGGGATGATTCGTAATTGGCCCTACAATTAGAGGACACCAAGCCACAGTCACAGCCAATCGCTGGACAGAGGCAGCAGGGGCTGCTGGAGGGTCTGCTCACACTGCCGCACGCAGCAAGTGGAACCCAGGGAGGGGGTGACACTTCTCTGGTGTTCTCTGGAGCACCCTGACTCTAGGGAAACTGCCCTGGGCTAAGAGAGCTCCCAGCCCAAGGTCACACCCTACCCTGGGCAGTCCCCGTCCGGATGACCAGAGGACCCGGGGATATAAAGACCTGCCCCTTCACTCTAAAGAGTCCCCCTGAGTTCAGAACTGCCCATAGACTCAGGACTTCCCACCCAGACTGTCCCGCCCCTGAACCACTCCTTCTGCCCAATCCTACCCCCTTTCCTTCCTGTTGATGGGATTGATCCCAAGGGCACTCCTTAGTAAGTGTCCTGCCTGTGATCTCCATCCCAGATTCGGTCTCCCAGGCAACACAGACTTCAACAGACATTTGTTCATTGCCTCAGTTTGTGCATCTCTTCCTATGGAGCAGGGAGCGGGGGGGGGGGGGAGGGGTGAGGAGTAGAGAAAATCCCCTCCCCCACCCAGGTGAGACCTCACTCAAGGCCAACACAGGCGGCGGGGCAGGGGTGTGGCCAGGATGCAGCCCTATGCTGAGTTCACTCCATTGTGCTGCCTCCTGTGGGTATGGGCTTGGGGTGGGAGACAGGGCTCAGCGGCCCCCCTTCTCCAGCTTGGATGGGGACAGGGCACCCGGAGGCACATGCAGGAAACATTCATTTAATACAGTCACATCATGACATGCATCATTTTGCCTGAAATCAGTAAACATCTTTGACTAGTTTCCCCAAAATAAACAGTTGCCCAAGTTTTTTTTTTTCTTTTTGGTATGTGGGTAGCTCCCTGACTGGGAATCGAACCCAGGCCGCAGCGCTGACAGCGCCAACGCCGAAGCCCTAAGCCACTACACCATCAGGGAACGCCCAGTTGCCCAAGTTTTGAGAACAGTTTTAAGGAGGAAAACCTTTGAACTATTCATGAGCTTAACCTTCTTCTGCCACACGAGCAAATATCACCCAGAACTCAGTTTTAATCACCGAGGCCCTGGAAGCAGCCCTGTGGAGCAGCGCCTGCGGAGGGCCGCTGGAGGGGCCCCGTGTCCCTGCCAGCCTTGGGGGCAGAGCTTTAAAAGTTGATCCAGGAGAAGGAATGACTGGTCCTGGGTGCCCTGGTGTGGGTGACAGGCAAAGCTCCCTTGGCATGACAGCCTGCCCCGTGCCGTGTCTGCTGGGCGCCTCCAACCCGCTCCGATCCGAAGCGTGGTGGGCTGGCCCTAGGGCCGTTCCCAGGTGCCCTACAAGCTTTAGTTCGTATAAGCCTCCCAATCAGTAGACCCATTTGACAGAAGAGGAAATAGAGTTTTGAAGATACGAAATAATGTGCCCAGCTCACAGGATTAGCGAGTGGAGGAGGTGGGCCTCACCATCCAGCATCTAATTCCAGCGCACGTGCCTCAGACTTCAACTAGAAAACACAAGCAGTAAAGGCGCCTCCAACTGCCTACCCCAGAGTCTCCCTGGAACTGGGAGATGACGCAGACTCCTGGGAAGACCAGGGCTTTAGAGCCCAGCTCGCAAGTTGCTGCCCCAGGTGGGGGGGGCGGGTACCCCAGAAGCTCGGATTCAGTGACTGGCCTGTGCTGTGGGGAGTGTGCAGCTATCAGACACAGCTCCAGCCACTTTGCAGGAAGAGCGAAGGCCACAGACCCCTGCAGGCATTGCAAGGAGAGCCACAGGGATGCCAAGGCGGTAGAGCAGGCCGTGTCCCTTCATGTGACACTGCAGCCACACTCCAGCTATGCACCTATCAGCTCCCTGCTCTTGGCCATATCTGGGTCAAATGTCCACTTGAGGCTGTGGAGTCAAAGGGAGAGTGAGGCGGACTGCCCTGAGGCAAGTTCAGCTCTGTCACTTCTTGGCTAACACTGCTGGCCTCAGTTACTGCATCTGTAAATGGGGAAACAGTACCCGCTCTACCCACAACAGAGGGAGGGATCAGAGGCGTGACCAGAGGCTGGCAGTGCCCTTGGGCCACCAAACCCGATTCTGGTCTCTGCCACCTGGGGAATACAAGCCTCTCGGTTTGGTTTAAGCCCCCAGTACCAGGAAAGTTAGCCTGCTGCAATCAAGGTCAAATACAAAGGTCTGAGGCTTAGCAAGGCCATCAGCTGAGAAGGTCAGGATCGACCTGATAATGCTCTGCAGCTGGTCCTCGAATGTTAGAATCACACGCTCCGCCACAAGGGACCTGGGTGCTGGCTTCCTGCTTCCAGACAGCGAGGTCCTCAAACTCCCTGGCTGCTGGCACTCCCCCTGAATGTGCCCACGCCTGGGAACTGCAGGATGGCCATGTGACACGTGGTACCTCTTCCAGGTCGTGAAGGCCGAGTGCACTTGCTCCTTCCGGGTCTGCCGCCTGAACTGCAGAGCCTGACCTCTGAGGGCCCAGATGCCATCCCCCAAGTCTATCTTCAGCCCCACCGAGCACTCCTTCCACTGCAGCTGGTTTCCTCCGGCCCGGGTCCCTGCGAGCATGGCGGCAGCTGCCCCGCCGCCCTCCGGGTGGCTGGCATGAGCTCACCGGCGCGGACATCCTGCCCCTGCAGCCCCTCGTCCCCGGGCCCGTCCAGTAGCCTCTCCTCACAGGACGTACTTTCCATCCCTTTAATCATCTTTGCTGCCCTGCTTTGGGCTCTGGCCCGGGTCCGCGCCCTTTGCGAGGTGCGCTGACCTTGCGCTGACCTCGCTAACACGACAGCGGCCCGGCGCAGGGCAGCTTCCCAGTGCGCGCATGCCGCGCTCCTCTTCCTACATTCCGGGATCACACTGCTGCTTTCCGGAGGCCTGCCCCTGTCCAGGGGACACCTGCTGAGCGAGGTGACCTGGCCCCACAAGTGGAGGTGGGGACCTGGATGCTGAGCCCGGGGAAGCAGGTCAGAGGGTGACCTCTCATGTGGAAGCTTGGGGACCATGGGACGGGGGAGGAAGGACACCAAGCCTTTGTGCTCCCCTACACCTTCCCAGTCCCCTGTGAACCTCACACCTCCCCACCCTTAAAGGGGATGCTCCCTCTACCCTCCCTCCACCAGGGACCAGAGACCAGGCATGAGCCTCATGAAGCTGCACAGTCAAAAGGCAGCACACGCAGGGCAAGGATTAGGGACTGGCCTTGCTCCAA
The DNA here is from genome assembly GCA_004026885.1 of Lyroderma lyra. Classification (NCBI taxonomy): domain Eukaryota; kingdom Metazoa; phylum Chordata; class Mammalia; order Chiroptera; family Megadermatidae; genus Lyroderma; species Lyroderma lyra. Next base: position 5,611 of record PVJL010013118.1, on the reverse strand, counting down.
CTATCCCGCCTCAGTTTCCCCTTTCCATGCCACTGTACAAACGTACCCAGTGGTTCGGGTTTCTAACCCAGCACAGCCCTCCTCCCAGCTAGCTGGGCATTTACAGGTCTCTGTTTCAGACCAGCTACATCCACCAGCTGGCGATGAGGCATTCCGGGCGTCGTGTCCCCCATCTACCCTAAGCTGGGGCTCACCACCCAGCACTCCACGTTCAGGGCCTGAGCCGGGAGGGAAGGGACCCTGGTTAGCCCCAGCCCTGGCCTCAGGGAGCTGCACGAGAGCAGGCACTTCTAGTTTGCTGAGCAAGGATGTCAGCTGGGCTGTTGCATGGCTCTCTGAGAACATTTCTTGAAATTTTGGTAAAACTATCTTTACCTTCCTTCGAGGTAAAAACACCAGCCGTGGCTTTTATCTAAAAAGAAATCCCTCTGGAGGAACACCTCATTTCGATTTCTCAGGCGGAAGCCTCCTTCCTGCCTTCCTCCCTCCTCAAATATTTCCATCCAGAAAGCATTTATGTGTCTTCAAGTGAAAGAAAACAAAACTCTAACACCTCCTTGTGCACAGGTGGCCACACTGCAAACGCTGTTCTGCACCTGGGGCTCTCCATTTGCAATAAACCTTGAAGCCCGCTCCCCGTCACAAAGCCTCTGTGGAAACAGAGGCACGCCCTCCCAGAAGCAGCCTCGGCTGCCTGTCCCTACCCAGGGCTACCTCGCGGCCACTTTTCCGGTCCCTTGTTATCACCCAGAACTCTGAACTCTGATCCTGGTTCCTGCCTTAGTTTCAGTGAGTTTCTCCGGGCATTTGAGAGCAGTAACATGTGTGCTACCTGTCACAGCAGAGATGCAAGGGGCCGGGGACAACTCCCAGTGACTTGCGTGCAGGACAGACAGACAACCTTGGAACTGGGATCTGCAGAGCCTCCTGAAGGCTCTGTCAGCTAGGTCCTAGCCCCTTGAGGACTGCCTTGCTGCTGTGAGGTCAGTGCAAAGGGCAGCTGTCCTTCTGAACCGTACAGCTGGCCCGGACCCCTGAAGGCACTCCTTCCCAGGGCCGACCAACCGCAGTGCAGCCCCCGCCGCTGGTCACCAGCCCCACCACGCCCCCCTCATCATAGGTAGCAGTCCGCGACGGGGAGAAGCAAAACCCAGGCCAGGGTGACAGAGCTTTGTGGCCAACAGAGGAAAAGGAAACCCGGGGCTCAAGACGGAGCCTCTCCTACCTTCGGTCATTTCTCCTCCGCCGGAATAACTTCTTCGTGTGCGCAATCTCCACCTCGTGGGGCATCGTGGGGTGGTAGCCCTGCAGTGTGGGGGGAGGAGGGGGGATCGTTAGCAACTTCGGCAAGAGCACGAAGAACTTCTGGGAGTGACCTAACTAAGGATAACAACGCCTGTAGGAAGACTATGCTCTGACCACCAAAGCCAGTGTCAATGAAACCTCCCAACAGGCAATGATGCTGGAATTACAGAATCAAAAACAGCAGGGACACAAAGGGGACCTTAGAATTCATCCTATCCAGTCACTCCAATTACAGATGAGGATGCTCAGGTTCGGAGAGGTGAATGAGCCATTCAAAGTCTTGCAGAGTTTGCAACAGAGCTGGGACCACACCCCGAACTCACTGGCTGTGTGACTGACCACGAGTTACTTCTCTGACATCAAGTTTCCTAACACAATGGGAATGTTAATATCTTCTTCTTGGAGCTGTCAAGAGGACCAGAGAGATGCAGATCCCTTGCTGACCCTGAGCCTCATAGAGAGGTAATGTGTTAAGACCCAGATGTCCTCACCCTTGTGCAGGACCCCCATGCAGTTTTACCCAAGGTCCTCATTCCCTAAAGTCTTGGGGGAGCAGTTAGAAACAACATGCAAATAGCTAAGTGCCTTTTAAATGTTTAAAATGGGGGAAATCCTGAGGATGGCCCTTTGCATATTGTCATCATGACAACAGTGTATACATTTACTTCATGGTTGGTGAGAGACCCTCTGTTATGTGGGACTGATCCCAGTGATGCCAGGTCCCAGAGAGAATGACTGGCAGAAGCTGGGCTGATGGCCAGCTCTGTTCTTACCACCTCCCTCCCCCCAGCAGAAAAGTGTGTTCTGTGGGGGACATGGGGAGAGCACTGCCAATCCATTAGGGACAGCCTGTGGGGAGAGATGAGGGGTGCCTAGGCCTGGGGGGCCTGCGAGGAGGGTGGAGTGATTTGGGCCTGGGACACCTGGGTACAGGCCAACTTGGAGTCCACGGGACCCTGGCTATGCACAGGGTGAGACAGTGAGTGACAGGGCACAGTATTCTGGACCGTCAGCAGTGAGAGTCCATTTGGCCCAACTCCCCTCCCTTTATAGACAGGGAGACTGAGGCCCAGAGGGCTCATACAATGAATTACAGACAGGCACTTCTTTGGGGCTGGCGGCCCAGACCCTCTAGGGTGAGGGCTCACTCAGCCCTCCGGATTTGGGCTCCACAGCTGATGGCCCTGCTGGGGAGCTCAGGGTTCAGCCTCTGACCAAAGACAGGGGATGGATGTTTGCAACCCTGGCTGTGCCAGGCCTGGGCAGTCTCAGGGAGCTGCCCAGGGAGGGCAACAGGCTCAGGAGAACATGGGGGTCCTGGCGTTATACTCAGCCTAGATTCCTACTGAGTCCAGGGAGGGAATGACACATTTCAAAATATATTTGAATAATAGTCTCTGTCTCCCACCCTCTCTCCCCTCTAACAATCCAGCCAAGAAAGCATGAATGAATTCCGGGCTCCAGGCTACCACAATGGGCCTCTGTGGCCTGAGGATGTGCTTTGTTGAATGGTTTTCTCAAAGGATATTATTTGCTTTCTTTAATACAAAACACAAACAAGGAAACACACCAAGTCTTCCCCTCTCATTTCCTCTCTCCCACCCGGACCCAGCTCCAGGCTGCCCTCTTCCCTCCCTCCAGGCCCAGGTCACCGTAGGAACACACTGGGCGTGCCCCACAGAGACAATGGAAGGAAGCCCAGGCTCCCTCTCAAGCGGCGGACTGGATGGGGACCTCAGCTCTGGGACCCGGCGGAGGGAGGTGTCCACGAGCTCAAGCGGTGCCAGTCTCCCCCACCGGCCCGGCTCCGACTTGCATTGGCCCCCACCCCACCACGTGCTGGCTGCCGCAGGAGAGCGCTGCCCTGGGGCCCAGCCGCAGCACTGAGGTGCCTCAGTTTCCACATCTGTACACGGAGGAGTGATAGCATCAGCCTCCTTCGGGTCCTCGTGAGGGCTAGAGGAGTTGATAACAGAGAGAACCCAGATTGTTGCTAGGTACATTGTAAACCTCGTTACATATCTCCGGAGTCACTGTTGTCATCTTCATCATCATCGTCATCTTTCCTACGAGCCTGACACTCCGCTCAGGGCCGAGTATGCCAGGACAAGCAAGGCTGTGTTGGTCCCTGTTCTCATGGAGCTCCCGGTAGTAGCAGACAGTCCCACAGAAGGGGTTTGCAGCGGAGGGGGGTGTGGGAAGCCCAGGTCGGGGAAGGCAGAGGAGGTCAGCAGAGGGCCTGGGGGCCTACCCGGTGGGCTGGGGAAGGACGGGGATATCCTGCCCATGCTCTCTTTCTGAAACTGGCAGACCCCAGTGGGTGGCCAAACATCAGCTGAACAATGTGACAAAGGTGACAGATCACAGCCTTGCACCTCTGAGGTCCCCCTTCCCCAGGAACAATCCAGGCTACAGAAGAGGCACAACCGCCCAGGGCCTCAGCCTGTACACATCGTGATGAATACATGAATGAGCCCGGGGCACTTACGCAGACCTTTCAGGCTCTCAGGCGTACGATGGGGTACACTGGGGGACCCTCTTCAATCAGACACTTTATTCCTCAAACTCAAGCTGGTGGTTGGGATCAAGTGACATCCCACGCAAGTGCTGCCCACACTCCTCCCAAAACAAGGGCGTCTGGGTGTCAACAGGGGCAAGTGTGAGGCCAACAGAAGAAGAAAGAGGAACAAACACCTGTGCTTAGCCACGCAGCTTCCATCGGTCAGCTGCTGGCCCAGGCTGGTAAAAGTTCTTTCAAGTCAGTGGCTGGAGCAGTGGTGTCCAACCTTCTGGCTTCCCTGGGCCCCACTGGGGGAAGAACTGTCGGGCCACACATAAAATACACTAACGCTAACGATAGCTGGTGAGCTAAAAAAAAGAAAGAAAAGGTCACACACACACACACACACACACACACACACATCTCATCATGTGTTAAGTGTCTGTGTTGGGCTGCACTGAAAGCCGTCCTGGGCTGCAGGCTGGACGTACCTGGTAGAAATAAGACTTGTACCTGAATGCTCACGCAGCATTATTCATAATGGCCAGCAATGGAAACAACCCAAATATCCACGAACTGATGATTGGATAAATAAAATGTGGCCTATCCGTACAGTGAAATACCATACACAAAAAGGGAAGGGCTGATACATGCTATTATACAGCCTGGATGGACCCTGAAAACATCACACTCAGAAAAAGAAGCTAAACACCAAATGCCACATATTGCACGATTTTATTTTTCTGAGAAGTCCAGAATAGGCAAATGTACAGAGACAGAAAGTAGGATGCGCGGCTGCCAGGGGCTGCGTGGGGGGTGGGGTAGAACCGGGGTGTGGCTGCTAATGGGTCCCGGGTTTCTTTCTGGGGTGATGGAAACATGGTGGAATTAGATAATGGTAATGGCTGTACAACCTTGTGAATAGACTGAAAACCATTTCACTATATACTTTAAAAGGGTGACCTTTATGGTATGGAAATTGTATCTCAATTTTAAAAGGTGGAAAAACTGTCTGAGAGCAGCGTATGCTAGGCAGAGGGACTAGCAAGGATAGGAGGAGGAGGAATAAAAGGACCAGCCACCTGGAAAGTGTCCGTCTGTCGCTCAGTTACTCTCCAGGAAGCAGCTGCTCTGAAACACTGTCCATAACACAGAGCTGCAAAGGGCGGCAGGTCCTAGGCAAGGGGCACCCAGTGACAGGAGTGACGAACAAGGAATCTCAGAGGAGCATGAGTTGGCATCCCCAGGCCTGGCTAGGGGCGATGGCTGTAGACTAGAGACCCCGCCCTGCTTTTTAGATAGGCCATATCCTTCCCGTGGCGAAGGGCAAGCTAGTCGGGCTTGCGAGAGTTAGCCTTTAAGAGCACACGTGGCCTTTGCTCTCATTCTTTACTCAACGGACCCTTCCACTCCATGCTTTGAAGGAGCCACATGTGGGCAGCAGTCAGCTGTCAGTCCAGATGTGAGACCTCCCCACAACCAAGAGCGCCGGCCTTCTGGTTCACCAGCTAGCGTGTGCATTTCGTCCGTGCGGGTCAGGGGCTGCTGCGGGTCCTCCCGCTCCTCCCCGCCTTCTCCACAGGAGAATACTTCTCCCTTTAGCTCTGAGACCTGGCTACAGCTCCCTGTCTAATCTCTGACCACATTCAATAACTAAATGGGCCTAGGAGACAAGTAGATTATATAAACCAAGTCTCTCCAGGGAGGGAGGGAAGATAATACTCCTTCTGCGAGCAGTGCCAGCAGAGTACACATGAAACACACACTCACTCACACACACACGCATACAACACACACACGCATGCG
>PVJL010013117.1:0-33753 GCA_004026885.1 Lyroderma lyra | reverse complement strand
AAAAAAAAAAAAAAAAAAAAAAAAAAAAAAAAAAAAAAAAAAAAAAAAGCACAATCTGCTTAGCAATCAGGGAAATGCAAATAAAAACACCAATGATGTCATTTTTGTCTCTGAACATTTGAAAGATTAATAAATATTCAGCATTAGGTAAAGTGTGGAGAAATAGGATTTTCACATAGTAGTTGCTTGGAGGATCAATAGGCTATCTTTTTAGTATTTATTATGATGTAAAATATACCTATATTTTGACCCTTCGAGGAATTAAAGTACTCAAACATGTACAGAAAGACATATATAAAAGGATTTATACAACTCTGTCCATCAACAGGAGAATGGTAAAATACAGTGCATTCATACAATGGCTACTACAGAACTATTAAGTATAAAATAGTTCTATTTGATAAGACTACTGAATAAAGTTCATTTCTGTCTACCGATGCCTGTGACTGAGAATGACTCTTGGAGAGCATTTCCAAAACACCCTTAATTTGGCGGCATATATGAGTATATACATGGCTAATGGAGATTTAAGAGCAAGATTCTGTTAACTGGGTAATGCCAAAGATATGATGAAATTTGAAGTCAAAATCAAAGCTACAATAAAAATGATTTTATTGTTAATCCAACCTACAACACATACATCTAAGTGGGAACAACTCCACCTAAGAGCTCTATAAATCCCTATGCTGGCAAAGCACTATGGAAGGGACAAACAGTTCTTCAAAAAAAAACCTGATAAAAAGCCTCCTTATTGGTAGAGAGAACACGACATTTTATTAATCTTAAAAATTAAGTGAAGGAAATACAAAGGAATGCTATTGAACTATTGTGGCTCCAGGTTCTAATGCCAGTCTCTCCGAGTACTCAGAAGTTGCTAAGTTATACTGAGAGGAGTGAACAAAGTGAGAAAGTTTCTACAATGCCTTTCCTGTTTCTCATTCAGATAACACTTGTCTTAAAGAACTGGAAATGAGATACCTCCCTTTCTACCCGCAAAACATCAATAGTGTGTACAAGTGTATGTGGATACTTGTCACATTTATCCCCATAAGCTGACCAAAAACTATGTTTTTTTTCCCTCTTTTAAAAATTAAACTTTCTCAAAAACCAGGTCAAATTTAAGATACATTTCTTTGGAGTTTGGGCATTCAGGATTTTGATAAACATAAGCATTTTGCTGTTGATGACCACGTACAGCCAATTTATGCACTCCTATCATCCTATTTGGTGGTTCCTAGAAAATGCCTAATGTCCTTGCTAATATTTTAAGATTTTTAAATGTTACAGTATAAAACAAAAAATAGTTGCAGCAAATCCCCTCACAATATTATTGTTGTAGAAACTGGAATGATGATGGTGATGATGCTTTCCTTGAATAATCTTGTTTCTCAGAAGAATCCTATAAAAATAAGTTCTATTATAATTCCCATCATTTTACAGATGGGGGAAGCGAGGCTTGGAGAGATTAAGTTCGTAACTCACCCAGGAACTTGAACTCCTAACCACTACACTTCCCTGTCTCTGCTAAATAAAGTCATGTTATTCTACCTCAGTACTGGGTTTTAAAACCATGTGTTTAACCATGAACACCTGGAACACCCAAGTTTCATTAAATAATGAAATCTTCCCTTACTGTCACATACTGTATTTTTTCGCTCCATTTAAAATTCTATGATCACACAGGAGGGAGAAGGAATCAATATTTATTCATATGTATTACATGCCAAGAACTTGCAGAGCAACTCAATAACTTACTTAATTCTTATATTCTTCCAATGTGGTATGTTTAATTTTACAGATTAGAAAACTAAGGCTGAAAGAGTTGAAATAATTTCCTCAAAGGCAAAAGGCTTACAATGGACAGAACTGGGATCTATACTCAGGTCTACACAAATAAAAGTCCCTGGGTTTTTTTTAACCTTATCCTGATACTTTACAGAATATAGAAACCATAAAACTTTATGAAATAGACATGATGTGTAATAGATGAAACAGCATGCTATATTACTGCATATACCACACAAATATACAAAATATTGATAAGTTGGTAAAGGGTTTGTAAATCTCTAAAGTTTTGCTATATTATGGAAATATAAGACTAAATATTTCTGATATTTAAGCTTCCATTCTTAATCATCCAAACACATAAAAAGTTATCAAAAATTAAGATATTACAGTAATAGAATACTATAGAGGTTAAAATATGGATTACATTTTCCCATGACTTACTGAGGTGTTTGCTCTTTTTAGCACATCCTACCATAAAAGTAAAAAAAAATCTCTTCTAATTGAAAATACATTTATAAAATTTAATGAAAATGTCTAGCTGATGACAACATGGGTGCCATAAAAAAAAAAAACCAAAACATAAAAACACAGTAACACTCTTTGCCTTTTGATTGAGGAAGAGGTAACAACTCCAGAAACATCTCATGAAAGTGGATAAATTTTACTACCAATTCAAAAACTCTAGGTATGCAGTCAAAGAGTTCAAAAGAATTTCAAAGTCTCCTAACATTTTTGCTTTGAGTGGCCTTGAGTACAAGAACCTTGCACCTTATTAATGCAATGGTTTTATGCCAAGATACCAGCATGTGAGTTTGAGAGTTGCAATGTTCTCCAAAACTGAAGTATAATCTCATACCCAGTATTTATTGTACAATATTAGCTTTACCAGGTAATCTTACACTTAGCAACCAGAAAACTATCACCATTTGCAGTTCTCAACACTGGTATGTCATAGAAATTCAGGATGCATTTCTGCCATATAATTTTACTTATTCCTTTTCCTTATCTAACATTTACAATTAAGTGAAAGTCTAACATTCTTTTTAAAAACACTATTAGCTTTCTTTTAAGACACCATGAAGTTGTTTACACAATGTCTGAAATTCATTAAATATCTAGACTCTATAATTGAACATCTGCCAGATTTAATCTCAATCACTGAATTTTACAAACCTCTAAAGTTAAGACTTACCTGCTTCAGTGTTAATTGGGAATTCCCAGTTTCCCCTCTTTTGTCCACTGAATCATCTCTTCAAAACCATTCTGAAAGGGCTGTTCATTTATTGCTGCTAAATGCTTCGCAAATTCCACATCCCAGAGTGAAGGTGCTGTTTCTGTATATAAAAGCATTTCAAATGAGCACAATGTCAATGTCAATTAACTTTCTTTTTAAAAATGTTATAATCAACTCTGAATTGGTAGTACATTTTCAGACCCTGAAGCTCATAATTAAACAGTATACAATGAAAGGTCACTCTCAGAGAATTAAAGCACAAACTAAAATGATATACAAAGACTCCAATTACAGTAACTGCAAGCCTTAACTTTTACTACAGTGCTAAGTAGTCAGTCCCTAAAGCCTCACTACTGGAAAGGAAAAAGGAAAAGTGGACTTTGTTTTAGAACATTTCTATGAATGTGAATACTTTTATATAACATGCCTTCGATCTTTAAACCCTGTCTTGTTTATCTTTATTTTTGGTCTTTCAAGATAAGTCATTAATGTATTACTAATAAAAACCAAAGAAAAATTAACATGGTTATAATAATGATAATGATATTACTACTAATGGACACTAAGCACTTACTCTGTGCTAAATGTTTTTTGTGCATTCATTCATTTAATCCTTACAACCAATTCCACGGGTAAGATAATGTGTTCTTAGCTTATATCATACCATGTTTCAGTCACTCATCTGTTTTAGAAATTTAAGACATCTTTCAGGAATGGGTCATACTTCATCCAGTCACTGCTGGAAGGAATGTAAAATTGTACAACCATTTTGGAAAACAGTTTGGCAGTTTCTTAAAAAGTTAGTATTATACTTATCATGCAACCATTTTACTCCTAGATACTTACCCAAAAGAAAAGCATGCCATACAAATATTTGCACATGAAAGTTCACGTATGACCGTGCCAGACCACACACTGACTGCTGGATATTAAGTATGTTGGCCCAGAACACCTGATACCACAGCAGTTAGTCTTATTAGCCACATTTACAGAGTAATTGTAACAGTAAAGTAACTTAATTATCATGGTCACATTTTAAAAATTCATTCAGTGGACACTGATCAACCTATGTCTTTTCCATGATGATCATCTCCAACATCATTACTGTTGTTAACAGCTACAAGTATTTATTGAATGTCTATTGTACTCCAGACACTATGCCTGGCACTTGAATTACATTACCTCATTTTATCCTTGAGATGTGTGGATTAGCCCCATTTTATAGGTGGGGAAAGGAAAACTCAAGAGAGGTTAGTGTAGCAGAATCTGAAGTTGAATAATCCAGACACCCAACACCAAACCTCCTTCCATCAAGCTACACTGCCCCTCATCTCTAAATTACTCTGGGATAAGCAGTAGGGTCTATGACTATACCCCTTACAGCAGTGGTAAGAATTGAGTAGGGAGTGAAATGTGAAAATCATCGGACAGTAAGAACTCATTTATTCAGTCAAGTTATTATTGAATGCCAGCTATAAATGATTATTTTAGGTAGTAATGAAACAGAATAAATGCTAAATATATGCTTGCACATTGTGCTAGTCTTGTATTTAGGAACAAAAGACATTCTTAGACTTGTACAGCTTATTAAAATAGTACCTTCATTAGAGTAAACTGACATGAATTTGGGCATTATTTTTCCTTATTAGAGTATAATCATTTTACATCCTTGCCACCTAAGTTCAGTTTTAGGAATAAAGTTTCTGACTAAGAAAAGTAAGCTGGCTCATTCAAGAATCCAAGTGCCTCATCTGGCTGGTCAGTAGATGAACAGTAGCAGTTGCCATGACAACAAGTTACCTTTCTGAGGCAAGCTGAACAGTTGTCACTTCAACAGGACAGAGCTGATCCATTCCCCATGCCTGTGCATTTCGTATTTCCTTTTCATCGTACAGGACAGAATGCAGTCTGCACAATACAAGGGGGATTGCTCTCATAGCTCCACCATTGTTTAAATGAATATTTATTGATTAAATTAAGTCATTTTGTCTATGGATATATATTTTTTTTATCTCAAATTGCTCAGAAAAGGATGAAAGATTTAAGATAACTACTTCTATTATCTGTAAGCCACTTGGCTAGATGCTGCTGGGTATACAAAAATCAATGACCCTTAGCCCACGTTATCAAGTTTATTGAACAGTGGGAAAATCAGATATTTATGTAAGTAACTGATAGAAAGTTTCAATGAACCACTGGAGGCTGGCCTAGGGACTTAAACATCAAATACGAAATTATTTCTACCAAAATCCAAAAACCAAACTTAAACAGTCTTTAGAAATATAAGTCACTTGTAAGCTGGAGATCATTTGCACTGAGTTCTTAATTTATTTTATCAGTAAACCAAATTTAATGCCAAGCAAAAGGATACTTGTGTTTCTCTTTTAATTAGATTTTAAATGGCAAATTTGAAGGATGGGACGTTTTGCCCAAAGAAGAAAAAGGCTAGAGAACAAACACTATTAAGAAGAAAAATACTACAATCTGCTAAATACACTCCCTTGAATTCAGCCCAGTGAGACTAGGTTGACCACACCCACCGTTTGAAACGAGACAGTACAATTGTTTTCTGTCCCGTTTAAAATGGGACGTCTCATCAGCCTACCCTGAATGCACTACTTCCTATCTCCTAAGCAATCACTAAATCACCTCAGTAAGTTACTTCTATAAATGCTACCGGTAGCCTCTTCTACGTAGAAAGCTGCCTTAGGACAGAAACCAGTTATCTTTCTGCAACAGTATAAGCTGCATTGCAAATAGAAGGAGACCATTAATGTTCTACTCCAAATTAGTAGCCAATCTATAGCTCTAGACTCATGCAGCTGGCACAGAATGTTTGTGAAAGTCAGAATGTTTCTACTACACCTGAGAAATAGTGTTGTTCTTTTCTTAACAAACCTGTTTCAGATGCCTCTTTAGTAACTCCCTTGGGATCAAAAATATTGTCTTTTTCCCTTGAATATACTTTTCCTAAAGCTGAAAAAGACAAAAACAATTTAATGAGTACTTTAATATACTGTCAATAAAAATTATTTATGAGAAAAAATGTTTACATGAAATATTCAATGTAGAAATTAAAAATAATTCCACTCACACCAGACATTTTAACTAAATTGCCATGTCTTAAGTACTAATGACTAAAAACAGAAACAAATGCACTTGAATCTTTGTATCATAATACAAAAGCAGCCTAAGTTCCAAAATATCTAATTAAAAAGATTAGCTTAATTTGTCTTAATTTTTATTCAATCCATCTCATATTACTGTTTTAGGTAACTCAATGTTGTGGGAAGCTATCAAAATATGCTACATTAGAAATTCTTAGGAAGGAACCCAGGACTTCCAGTCAAGATAGAAATGCAGGTAAACACTGTATTCACCTCTTCCTGATACCACAACTAATTATAGAACCACCACCCTTGAGAACCACCTGAAGACTAAGAGAGCTCCCAAACAGCCACCTCAAGACTGATAGGAGGGGTGAAGATGTGAAACAGGCTGGTCCCACACCTACCTGCGGAGGGTAAGAATTGGTAGGAATATCTTGGCTGTAGAAGTCCCCTGTGAAGAGCGAGGGGTCCCAGGCTCTCACTGGGCTCCCCAGTCCAAGTCCACTAAAGCTGGGAAGAGGAGTCCCAACAACACCTGTCTGTGAAAATCAGTGAGGCTTCTGTCTGGGGGAGACAGATGGTGGCTGGAGTACCCTCCTCTTAAGGGACCCATGCATGGTTTTACCCACTGATGGACTCATAGGCTCTAAGCTACAGCACTAGGGCAGCAGCTTGAAAAGTGCCAGGGACATACAGGGAGAAAGTGAGTTACCTGGCTTCAGGCTGGAGGGGCAGATGTGGCTGAGAAAAAAGGGCTGGTCAGTGTCATTGTTCCTTTGTTGAGCCCTCCCACACCCAGCCTGCCGGCACAGGTCAGGGACAAATCTGAGTCTTCATCAAACACACCTACCCTGATGATTCCATGAGAACCCACCCCACTCTACTTCTATACAGGCTGGAACCTCTTTCAGCAGCTGTAACTCACAAAAGGCGATTGCAGCCCATGCTATGGACTTTCCTAAAAATCTCTCAAAGGTCCACAAACCCCAAACTAGCAGCACTGGACTCAGCATATCTATTGTTAAGCAGCCCCCAACTCAGCACTGGTGGCAGCTGGCCTCAGTTCATAGCAAATCCTCTCCCAGGGCCTCTGCACCCAGTACAGGTAGCTATTAACCGCAGATCACTCTGTAGCTCCTATCAAGTAGCCTCAGGCTGGGTACCAGCAACAGCTGATTTGGGCCTGCAAAGAAGCCCCACCCATGAGGCCCTTCACAACCAACACAGCCAGTGGTTGGTTTCAGTCCACACCAAAGCACTATTTAATTAGTTCCACAAGTGACACATCCAAAAGGTGGACTCAGCAGGCACCAGAGCCCCACTAACATGAAACCCACTCCGTGGAATCAGCCCTCACACAATAATTCATCCATTGTAGTCACAGCCAGTCCCCACAGCCAGTTAGTCTGAGGGTCAATCCCACCCACTGATGTGCCAGTAGGAGGGTGCACATAACCCACAAAAGGGACACCCCTAGAGCACCCGGGTTAGGTGAACAGAGAGACTGTGCCAATGGGCCCCAAAGGACACTGCACGAGGGCACTCTGCCAAGACTGGGAGACATAGCACATCTACCTAATACATAGAAACAAATACAGAGAGGCAGTCAAAATGAATAGACAAAGGAACATGTACTAAATGAAAGAACAAAACAAAACTCCAGAAAAACAACTACGTGAAATGGAGGCAAGCAATCTTCCAGATAGAGTTCATGACACTGGTTATGAAGATGCTCCGTGAAGTTGGGGAACAACAGAGGAACTTGGTGAGAACTTACATGAAGAGAGAGAGAAACCATGAAAAAGGACCAGTCAGAAATGAAGAATACAGTAACTGAAATAAACATTAGATTAGGCCATGTCCAACCTATACCCCACAATGGCTTTGAAGGCAGCCCAACAGAAATTCTTAAAACACTATGAGATTTTTTGCAACCTCATCGGCTATTGTCAGTGTTGGTATATTTTATGGGGCCCAAGGTAAGTCTTCTTCCAATGTGGCCCAGGGCAGCCAAAAGGTTGGACACCACTGCGTTAGATGGAATCAACAGCAGATTAGATGAAGCAAAGGACTGAATCAGCAATATAAAAGACAAAGTAGCAGAAATCACCCAATTGAAACACTAAAAAGAAAAGGAATTTTAAAAAGTGAGGATAGTTTAAGAGACCTCTAGGACAACATCAAGAATAACAACTTTTGCATCAGATGGGTACCAGAAGAAGAGAGAAAGGGATTGAAAATCTACTGGAATGAATAATGACTGAAGACTTTCCCATCCAGGCAAAGGAAATGCACATACAAGTCCAGAAGCACAGACAGTGCTAAACAAGAGGAACTCACACAGGGAACACACACACGAGGGAACCCCCCCCCCAAAAAAAAAAAAACACACCAGTTAAAGTCAACATTTGTCTTGAAGGGAGAAAACACTGCATGTTTAATTACAAATTATAATTATAAAAGATTGCACAAATAAAACATTTCTACTTGTAAAGTAATCGACCTGTAATTTTAAAATAATAATTTTTCTTTACATAACTATTTTTAACTATTGAAATTCATGTCAGAAAGCAAATAGGAAACTTTTCCTTACACATTTTAATCAACTGCTTTATACTTCATTCACATTCGTACTCCAGTAAATTTACTGCCAAATTTTTTAAAAAACAGTTCATAAATGTAGGGTTAGTTTTTCAATAATTTTGAATTATCTTCTGCATCAAATGACTTTTTTTTCTACTAAATTAAACTAACTGAAAAGTGCAAACTCCACATTAAAATTAGATAAAGGGATCTCGCGTCACACTTCTCCTTCCAGCAGGTTCCCAGGTATTTTTAAACAAAAGCGTTCATGTTCCAGAACTATCCTCAGTGCCCTATGCTCTTCTCCCCACTTGGCAGTCCCTCAGCACCAACACTAACAGGATGAACAGGATGACAGGACAAAGTCACACACTAAAGAGGGAAGGAGTCAGCAAAGCATGGAAGTCTGAAATCAGAACGGACTAAATAGGAAGGGGAGGGAACAGACATTTCCTGCGGATCTACTACATGCAGTTTGCACGTTTCTCTCCTATTCTTCCGAAAGCCATTTAAGCTCGGCTTCACTTTGAGCATTTTATGGACGGGGAAACACTCTGACAGTCCCCAGTCACAGGTTTAGTGGGTGGTACAGAGCCAAGGTTCTGAGGCAGGTCAGTGTGACTCCAAAGCCAGTTCTCTGTGACTCTGGCCTCTCTGTCCCTAATGGAAGCCATCAGTTCCCACCGGGATGTTTTCAGGCTGTCCCAAGTCAGAACCGGGTGAGCGAGTGAGGACCTCACTATTGTGTCCTCTTGTCCTAGAGCCCTGTAGTCGGCTTTTTAACACTGTCATCGTATGTGTAGAACCCCCCCCCCCCTTCCTACGTTTTTGCTTCTCTCTTGCTGCCTTTCAGTTTTAATGATAGCTAGCTAACATCATGAAAAAATCAAGCTATAATGTAGCATTCTGATGTAGTTACCTTGGAATCATCTCAAAGAAGACTGGCTCAAATAGGACTCCATGTAAGTATTTTTAAGGAATCGTAAGTAAAACTGTAATACACATTCTACTTTATTCAATAATGTTGCAGCTATAAAATCACTTTAAATCAGTAATTTAAATAATCTTCCAAAGTCACTGTAACCTCTTGAACCTTCTTTGTTAACTGCTGACCCATCTTTTCCAATCTTACTGTACAAATTAGTAATTTAACACATGGAAGGAGCCAACTCAAATTGCTGAAATTACACTTAAAATCCATAAAATATACATTAAAAATACTCCTTTTGTGGGCACACCTGCTCTTAAGTTGAATTGGTTTGTGTCAGACTGTGCTAAATATCTGGTTCCCCATCTCCAACTATCACTTTATAGGCCTGAAAGAGAAAGAACAGAAATCTTATGTAAATTCAGATAGCTTTCTATTATAAAAATCACTGTGGAAGGCCATGGCTTAGCATCTGTAAGTACTGCAAACAGCTAAATTCAAACTGACACAAGTAATCTACCACTTTAAGGTATTATAATGGATCTTTCTCTCTTTAATGGCGGGTTATTTCTCTAAGGTATGAAGAAAGGACATATGAATCTACATCGTTAGGCCCATATCAGAATGAAAAATTATGCTTCTCACCACATGGCTCATTTGTTAAGAATTCAGTCAACTCCATTTATTCTAAATTAGAAGACCTCTCTTCACCATGGGTAAAGGTGAGGGAGCACCCACTTTGATTTATGGTACAGAAAAAGCACAGGACTTAGAGCATCGTTCCCTCTCTAGGAAATAGTGCATGGAGAGTAACATGACACATAAATGCATCCATCATGCTCAGATACCTACCAGCAATGATGTGCATAGCAATAAAGTAAATCTACAGTTAAACAAGCAAAACAAAACCAAGTAGACTACAAAGCTTCAATACCTTTCTCTAAGATCAACAGTCTTCTCCTGGCCAACATAACTGCCAGATCCTTCATCAAACAACCTGATGAACTGGTCTTGTACTAACTCTAGCCGGGGCAGATCTGGCAACTTTCCTATCTGATATTATGTTACTGAAACTGAAATAAGAAAAACTCAAGTATAATACAAATTTTAGCTATAGAATAGTAATATTTTCCTTAAAAATGTGATTTATATCATGTAATTGTTATTTTTTTAACATAATAAAACAACATAAAAAGTTATGTTTAAATAAGATTATATGTCACATATTAACAATGACATTCCAAAAACCATTAAGTATTACATTTCCTTCTTTTAAAGATGTTCTTCAAAATGTTCATTTAAAACATAAATTGTCACTTATGAAAAATCATCAAACATCTAGAGCAGTTGATACACAACATCTGTATACATACCATATAGATTAAAAAAACTGAAGTTGAAATTTCGCCATATTTATTTGTTCCCATGTATTTGTTCAATACAAATAGGATGAGTGATGTGGCTGACAGTCCAATCATCTGTATTTTTCTTCGTAACTTCCCGAGATAAATCTTACCCACATGCTCACTGAGAACTACTGATTTTGGATAGCTCTCCAATCAAAGTAGAGCCATCCCTAACTATGTTTCAGCAGCAAGTGAAGTAATGAGAGATGAGACAATAAGTGGAAAGATGTCAGCTAAAACTTAAGAGGAAAAACAAAAGGAAACAAACACGCCTAAAGATTACTATGCTGTGCATAAAAACAGAAAATTTAACTGAAAAATATTAATCTTCTCAGAGAAACAGTCTTATTCTGTTATTTACTTATGTTTAATAATGTTCCTGAGTTTATCATTTCTTTTTTGGGGACAAGAAATTGTGTAACTTCTTAAAAGTAAAGTTTAACCATTCAATGGTCTTTCAGAAAGTGCAATTAAAACACAAATTAAAAAAAAATCAAAATTCTAATATTTCATTTATGAGGTATATATTACATATAAATGAGTATATTCTGTATATTCCTTGCCAGTTACATAAAAACAGCCTATTTTGAGATGTCAGCAATACTGACATACTATTTGATTCACTAACCTAATTTTATGTCTTTCTCTATTTTTCTGTGCCCTTGAGTCTTCCTCATGCTTCTGGAGCTGCCTGAGCATCCCTGACTTGGTTGTCTGCTTGTCAAAAGGAAGAGAATCTGCAACAGCAGATGCAGCAGCCACGAACTCAGAACTCAGGGACTCAATTCTGAAAAAACAAATGAGAAAGAAAAAAAATAAGCATTAGTTGTTATGTCACTAGAGTTTAGTGGCAAGTAAGATGATTTTTTTTTTGGAGAAAACTTTGCTAAAAAAGTATTCATTTCTGAAAAAATAAAGAATTTCTAAATATTGGTATCAATTTTAAATAAACTTAAATGTCAAAGGTTAAAGTTAATGGATGCTTGCAGACATGCAATACTGACTCGGACTATACATACCAGAGGTGCCAAAAAGTGTACACATATTTAAAGAGATGTTATCTGTTACTTTTTGAAGTTGAATTGAATTATGGTAGCAATGTGTAATATGATGCTCACTCAAAAGATGGCATTAATCAAAGGAATGGTAGCATCACCTTTCTTTGACAGGCAGGACAGTCAAAGAAAATGGTGGAATCATGACTGTTGTTGGAAGAGCACAAGATCATTTGTTAGGACAATGGATAGGACCAACAGGTATGGTTAAGGGTCCCCCACGTTCTCCTGATTTAACAACCTACAGGGGACCTTAAAGGATGTGGTGTACTGTACAAAACCAGCTAAACTGGTGGCACTTTAAGAAGAAATTGAAATGGCATTTGCAGTGATACAAGCGGATACTTTGGTCACCATTGCTCAAGCAATAGTTCACCGTAATCAGAAGTGTCCGGATGCTGATGGTAACCACTTTAAGCACTTGTAACTGCAGAAGTCAAATGTGACTTGTATCCATCTTTTGTTATTGATATAGATTATTACAATTTTAATAGTATTTTCCTTTCCTAAAATGTGCATTCATTATTTGGCACCCTCTGTATATATATTTTTAATGCAGTCCAATTTACTGATTTTATTGTGAAATTTATTAAGGTGACATTGGTTAGTAGAAATTACATAGGTTCCAGGTGTACAATTCTACAATAAATTGTCTATGTCAGAACAACATATTAAGGTAGAGGGGTGAAGGATCAGCCCTGCAAATGATAAATTAGTGAGGTTTTTCATTAGATACTATTTTATTTAAAAAACAATATATATTACAAGCAATTACAAAGGTGATTAAATCTGTTCATAGAAGCTTTATTCATAATAGTCTAAAACTGGCAAAACCCCAAATATCTATCAAGAGAATAAACAAATTGTGATATATCCATACAATAAAAGAGTACTCAGACATCACATAAATGAAACTGAATGAAAGAAGGTGGATTAAAAAAAGTATGTATGGCATGATTCCATTTATATCAAGTTCTAGAACAGGCAAAATTAAGGAAAGGTGAAAAAAATCAAAATAGTGGTTGCCTCAGGACAGAAGGCTACTGCTGGGGCAGCTGGAAATGGAAAATCCTGTGCATCTAGCTAAGTGTGTGGGTTCCATTTGTTAAAATCCCATAGCAAAGATTTATATACTTGACTGCATGTAAATTTAACACACACAGAAAATAAAATTATCAGTATTATCAAATAGATGAAAAGTGAGGTAAGGTATAGATGGCAAAATGCTGATCATTATTGAAGCAGGGTAACAGGTATAAGGGGGTTCATTATACAATTTTGTTTCATTTATGTCTTAAATTTTCCCAAAGAAAAGCTAAAATAAATAAAGCTACTCTCCAGTAAATTAAGTTTATAAAACTACATGCCAGACATAAAACAAAATTATTTTCATCCTTTAACTCACTTAGAATTGCCATCTCAATGAATCAGATCCAAATTAATTTTTACTAGACCTGGCTTTCTATATTATCTGTTTTGTAATATACAAATTAAAGTTCCCAAATCCTGGATGGACTTTACAAGATATGGGAGATCTAAAGTCTGATTGGAATGAAAAAAAAAATGTAATGAAAAATGGAAATACAACAATTCATTTTTAAAAATGTGCTTTCAACTGTTACCTGTGAATAAGATTTAAACCTTATTTCAAATCACTGTATTTCTTTTATAAACTACTTGTGAAGTTTATTTCTGAATTTTAATATACAGGGTCTGGCGCAAATAACACCACATTTTTATAAGCTGGTAATCTATACTAAAATCATAAGCATGCAATTCTGTAACATAACAATATCATAACTACATTAATATAATGACTTAAAAAAGGGTGTTACTTCTGCAAGACCCTATATATACATATCTGATCAGATTATGAAAAGAATATAGATGAGTCTCATTTTGTAGAACCATGTATTTTATGACAATGGTGTTCTTTATAGTCCTAACTTCTGGGTTTATAATTTAAAGTGTTGTAATTAATAAAAAATGTCAGGGAGTCTCTGTCATCAAAATAAGGTAATTTTCTACATAGATTTTAAGAAGGTGACACATTGTTAAAATAATTTCTAACAATCTATTCTATCCTATAATTGAGACTACTTCATGAATATATACTTTTTCACTTTATACCTTCTGGGCCTCTGAAGTTCTTTACATGAACTGTGTTACAAATAATTTCAGAAAAGAAACTCTGATGAGTTGAAAATATTATTTAGTGGACATGTAAATTGGCATAACTTTTCATAGGCAATTTGTTGACATGCATCATAATCCTAAAAATGTGCAAATCCTTTGATCTAGCAATTCCATTTCTAGGAATATTTGCCTAAAGAAAATAGATAGGTGGAATTTGAGGGATTACTGCACACTCCAAACTAAAGACCCAAGTAGTTCTATCCTCTGTGCTTAAATGGCAAATCAGCTCTCAGCTGTCAGCATGGGAGGATGTTTCTCATTCTTAGCCCCTCCAGACAGTAAATAATGCTAAAATTTAGAAATGGCTTCTGAATGGAGATCAAATCCAGGGCAGTGTCAGAAAAACAGTGTAAAGATGGGCATGGGTATAAAACCCTTTGTTAAGGTCCTGCAAAGATTTAAGGTGGTTTGAAGGGTGGAATCCTTCAAACAGGCAAAAGGACTTCTATAATAAGAAACTTATGGATGTAGTCACACAGCTTCTAGGGAGCTTAATGTAGAAGAAAAGTTTGATTCCCAAACTGTGCCCTAAGGCACCCTGGAGCCCAACAAGGAAATACAGTGTCTGTCACTGACCATTTGAATACTGACTCAAGGTAGTGCACATTTTTAATATTAGATGACTGCATTCCTTTTCATGGTATCACATCTTTGTGAAGATGATTTTCTGGCACTTGCTATCATAAAAAGCAAACACTCTTCAAAAATCAATGAGCACAGGAAGTCACAGTGGTGGTATCCAATCTGATTCCAAGGTTAGGTGATAAAAATAATATAATTTCCTCCTGGTTCTCTTTCTCTTCAGACACTCAGCCTAGTTACCCAGTCACCAGGCTGTAAGAAAGCCCAAGCCATACAGAAAGGACACATGTAGGTATTTCTGCTAACAATCCCAGCTAAGGTCTCAGTTGATAGCCAGCATCAACTGCCAGAACTGAGTGAGCAAATTTCAGATTCCAGCCCTTGGACTTCTGAGTCTTCCAACTGAGACACCAACTATCATGGAGCAGAGATTTAGCCTTGACCATGCTCTGTCCAAACTGCTGACCTAGAGAATCCATTAGCATAAAAATGGTTGTTACATGCAACTAAATTCTTGGGCAATTGTTATGCAGGTATGGTGACTATTAATGCATCAATGGTGGTTCCATATGATACGAACAACCTAAAAGCAGGCTATGCATGAAGCAAGGAGGACAGTGCATTATGAACCAAAGATGATGATTAACTCAATTCTGTGCATCTGGAATCCCTTAAAATGAGGAGATGGATCATTAAAAGATAAGATATTTTCATTTTATTAAATTTGCTGGGGTGACATTGGTTAATAAGATTATGTTTCAAGTATACAGTTCTATAATATATCATCGGTATATTGCACTGGGTGTTCATCACTCAGAGTCAAATCTCCTTCAGTTACCATATATTTGATGCCCTTTACTCACTTCTGTCTCCGCTCCCAATTCCCTGCTGCCCCTTATTCTCTGGTAACCACTAAACTGCTGTGTGTGTTTATGAGTTGTTATTTGTTTGTCTTATTCATTTGTTGCTTTCAGTTTTCTGTCTTTTTGTTCTCTATTTCATTTAATTCTGCTCTAATATTTATCCCACATATGTTCTTCACTTGTCTGACTTATTACAATTAGCATAATATTCTCAAGATCCTTTCATGCTGTCACAAAGGGCAGTATTTCTTCCTTTCTCATGGCTGAGTAGTATTCCATGGTATATATGTACTGCATCTTCTTTATCCTATTATCCATTAAAGGACATTTAGGTTGCTGACATGTCTTGGCTACCATGAATAATGCTGCAATGAACATAAAAGTATATATATCTTTATAGAAAAATGTTTTCAGAATTTTTTGTGTAGACATCTAGAAGAGGAATTGTTGAGTGTCATATTAGCTCTACTTGTTATGTTTTGAGGAACCTCCATACTGCTTTCCATACTAGTTGCACCAATTTACACTCCTACCAGCAGTGTATGAGGGTTTATCTCCAAAACCTATCCAAAACTTGTTTTTTTATTTATTGATAACAGCCATTCTAACAAGTACAAGGTGGTATCTCATTGTGGTTTGGGTTTGCATTTGCCCTGTACTAGTGAGGTTGAGCATCTTTTCATGTATCTGTTGGCCATTTGTATGTCTTCTTGGGAGAAAACTGTTAAGGTCCTCTGCCCATTTTTAAATTGTATTGTTTATTTTTATGTTGTTGAATTATATGAGTTCCTTATGTATTTTGGATATTAGTCCTTTATACAAGGTAGTGTTTGCAAATAATTTCTCCCATTCATAAGTTGGGTTTTTTTTTTAATTTTGTTGATGGTTTCTTTTGCTGTGCAGAAGCTTTTCAGTTTGACATAGCTCCATTCATTCATTTTAGGTTTTATTACCCTTGCCTTTGACATCAAATTCATAAAACTCTCTCTAAAACCAAGGTCCATTAATTTAGTACTAGTCATGTTTTCTTCTATGTATTTTATTGTTTCAGATATTATATTTACATCTTTGATTCAGCACTGTACAACTTGTCTGTATAGTGCTGCCAACATAAGTGCACAGTGGCTATACAGTACTGCCAATGTAAGCGCATGGAGGCAAGTTCCTGAACTTAATTATGAGATTTGGGGCACGACGATAGCTGTGATGGCCATTCCAAAAAATAGTTTCAAAATTTCTTTGAAAGGTGGACTAGGCACTGGTATTGGTGCATTGCTTCCCAAAGGGAGTACTTCAAAGCTGACCGTAGTGATATTCAGCAATGAGGTACATATTAACAGCACTTTTTCGAGGATGAGTTTGCAAAATTAATTGTGCGACCTCATATATTTTGGTGCTCTCAGGTTGGGTGAATACACGAGGGCTGTCTGGAACGGATCCAACTATGTAACCCTTCTCATTATTGTGACAATGGCTAGTTTTTCTGGAAAGCCCACATATATTAATGTGTCATATCTTCTTGATGCATTGTCCCCATTATCAGTATAAATGTCCATCTTTCTCTTTTGTTATTTTATCTTGAAATCTATTATGTCAGATATAAGCACCCACTTGTCTCTGGATGTCATTTGCTTGGAGTATTATTTTCTAGCCCTTCCCTTTGAGTCCATATTTGTCCTTGCAACTGAGATATGTCTCCTGAAGGCAGTATATATTAGTTTTTGGTTTTTGATCCAAACTGCTCCTCTGTGTCTTTCAACAGGTGAGTTCAGCTTATTTACATTAAGGGTGATTATTGATGTATGAGGATTTCTTATAGCCATTTTATCTTTTTGTTTTAGGTAGTACTGTGTAGCCATTGTTTCTTGTTCCTCGTGTTTCTCTGTTATTTTAGTATGATGGTATGCCATCATTTCCCTCTGCCTCTTTCCTCTTCTTTATATCATGTGTCTCAATTCTAGATTTTTTTTGTGTGTGTGGTTACTATTAGGTTTATGTAAAAGAAATTTTCATACAGTAGTCCTTTTTCTTCTAACTGCATCTTATCTGTATTCACCTGTGCAAGTTCAGTCCTTTACCCACTCCTCTTTTGTATTCGTTTCCCTTAAAAATTACTTATTTTTTCCAGTTACAGTTGACATTCAGTATTTTATATTAGTCTCAGGTGTGCAGCACAGTGGTTACACATTTATATAATTCAGGCAGTCATCCTCTCAATTAGTCTAGTACCCACTTTGCACTATACAGTTTTGCTCCCCCTTTTTTTTGTTGTCACAAATTATTCCTTTTTATCTTGAGCTCAAGTTCATTTACAACTTGAAGTAGCTATTGTCTTCTTCTGTTTTTAAAAAAATGTTTTTACCTCCTTTAACTTTTATAGTTAAGTATTTAATACCCAATTCTGAACAAGGGTTGCAATTTCTTGCTTCTGTTAGCCATCATACTCATCCTTTTGTATCCTTTGATCTTTTTGTTCAGGAAAAACACCCTTCAATATTTCTTGTAATGGAAGTCTTGTGGTAGTAAATTCCCTCAGCTTCTACGTGACGGGAAAGGCCTTTATTTCTCCTTCCTATTGAGGAAACAACTGCTGGGTAAATTATTGTTGGCTGACTGGTGATTTCTATTTGAATAATTTAAATATTTCATTCTACTCTCTCCTAGCTTATAGGGTTTCTACTGAAAAATCCAATAATAATGTAATGAAATATCTTTTGTAGATTACCACCTCCTTTTTCCCCTGGCTGCTTTGAGAATTCTTTGTCATTAATATTTGATAGTTTTAATATTGGGTTGGCCAAAATGTCATTGTATTTTCCATAAAGAATCGACTTTCACTTACCATTAGAATATTATTTATCTTAATTATGAAATTTTTGTAATTTTCTTAAATTTGTGCCCAAGGTGAATGTCTTACTGACCTTAGCCTAGTCCTGGCCCAGAGTAAGAGTTATCTAGATCAGTAACTAACAGACAAATTTAAATAAGGAAGTATTAAAACTAGGATTTCTAATCATAGCTCTCCAATTACCACTTCATTAAGTACAATGACTCAAAGAATCAGCTTATCCTACCAGTGATGTTTTAAAACTAGCAAATTCAATCAGCATAAGACAAAGTTTGTAGTAACATCTTTCATACCTCTGCAGTTAGAAATATTTCACTGGTAATAAGGCAGGCACAAACCATAGTCCCGGTTCTTCCTAGAAAAAGAAAGAAGTTAGTTCATGAACCATGGTAGTACTTGGCATAAAAATACTCTCAGAAATATTCAGAGTTCATTTTGGATTGATTTTCTTTCACTCTTAAAAGTGCTTGTTCAGAAAATTCCAATTCAGAAATAGTTGAAGCTGTTGCACTGCTCTGAGGCTCCACCTGGAATTCTTCCCAGCCAAGTGCATGAATGCACATGTGCTCATGTACATTGTTCTTGAATCACCACTGCTGAGGATTGTAGGCGTAGGCAGAGACAATCAGCTCTGCTCTAGGACGCTAATGCCAAAGAACTACTCACCAATGAAGAAAGAATTACGCACCCTGTTCTTCTAACCTCAATAAAAGAACATGGTTAGAACACAAAATATCATCTAGCATTTGCAATATCCATTATGTTTCATTTTAGCTTGTTTTTAAGTGTGTTACAAAACAAATATGTAAATAGAGAACAGCATAATGCACCTTCATATACCTGTTACTTAAAAAAAAAAATCCAACAACTTTAAGGAAAGAAATTACAAACGACAAAGAGGTTGAAGCTGCTATTTGAGGGCAAAACTAAAACATTTTTTCGAAGGTATAAATAAACTTACTGAAAGATCTGAAAAGTGTATTAGGGTTGAGGGGAAATATATTGGAAGGAAAAAATAATAAATACATTTTTTAACTTTCCTTTCTTTTTGTGAATTTCTTGACCTCTCCTCTTATAGGCGTATTACAAAGAAGCTTTTTAGCTGCAATTTTTTAATATGCCAGTACACACCAATGATGAGTTTATAGAGGGAAAGGAAAACATCAGGTAATCTGCCAGTTGGTTAGATGGAAGTGAGGAAGAAAACTTTCCATTATCTTGAAGTTGGCTGAAGCAGTTTGCGCCTCTAAATGTAATACAATCCTTGGCTTCCATAATAATAACTAACATTTGGGTAATGCTTTATAGATCTTAGATAATTTTTACAGCCTAGCATAATGAAGGAGAAACTGGGGTTTTATAAGCTTAAGGAAATTTCACATCATCAAATAGCAAGATATCATAATGGCAGCTTATACGACCTTTTACAATAATCCTTAATCTTTATTCTTTCAAAGCTATGTCCATCGCCTCTCCCCACAATACAGAATATACACTCCAAATTCCTGAATGTTTGTCAGTTCGACTGCTTCATTTGACACAATGCACATCTCAAATACATCAAGTTGACAATGCACTGTAGAATTGTATTCCTGAAACCTGTGTAGTCCTTGCTAACAGATGTCACCCCAATAAGTCTAACAATAAATATGAATTAAAAATTGAAAAAAAATGAAAATGTATTTTGTAGCATCCAGTAAAATACTTTGAAAGCACTAGAGAAGCTTAAACCTTCATCCTTATTACTAAAATAAAAATACACTCATTGCATACTCACAAGAAAAAGAGCTGTTAAAACTGACATGGTATGTGGTCGATAGATAATAATATCCATCATTGAGCCATTTCCATTTCTTCCCAGACCCTTTTCACTTTATTTAAGCCCTACAGTAATACTATGAGGTTGGCACTCTAATCATCTACATTTTATATATTAGGAAACTAAGGCATGGGGAATTTAAGTATTTCTCTCAATGCCACAAAATTATTTAATAGCATAGTTGGGATTTGAACTCAGATATTTATTTCAAAGTCTGTCCTTTAATGACTGAGTTCTAATATCTGAAACTTTTCAACTTCCTTTTTTATTTCCAGTCTTTTAAACAGCAAAAAAAATTTTTTTTAAAGGATAGACAAAACATTGATAAAAGACATCTATGAAAGAAAGCTGAAGAATCTGTGAGAGTTCTCAATTAATTGTAATCATTGGGCCCAGTGGAATTACACCCAGAAAACTCAGAATTCCTGACAGGACCAACTTACAACAGAGATGGCTCACCATCACTGGCTATTCCCCATGGTGGAGAAGAGGAGAGGTGATGATAGTCTAGAGTTGATTTCATTTGCTACTTTGAAAGTCAGGAGGTGGTAGGTTTTCACAAATGTAAATTAAATGTTAATGCAGGAAGTAATTTTAATGCAAATATATGAGTACTTACAAGGATTGGCTGTGTGCACAAAGATAAAGAAGAGCCATAATTACTTGGGTGCAACATGAAATTTCTAAGTCCTGGTAGATTCCAATCATTTATTGTTGATGCTTTCATGATACTCTATATGTTCTGTTCTCTGTATTACTATTTGTACTCTTGTGGGACTCCTTGTATGACATCTCTGCTCAAATGTCCTTTTATTGGTGAGACCTTCTTAGACCATCGATATATTTATTAGTAACTTCTTCCTCACTTCACATTCTCTTTATTTTTATTTTTAAGTTGCATTTATCACACTCTAATACATATTTTTTCTATAAACAATAGACTGTGGTCTCTATGGGAGAAGTGCATGTGTCTACTTAGTACACTATCACATACCTGCATCTAGACAGTATGTGATGATAAATACATGAATGAATAAATATATCTGTCCTTTCAATTTATCATGACATTTGGTCCTGTAACAACTCCTTTTCCTCATTTTGTTTTCACTTCCTCATCTGCCGAGATGCATGATGAACAAGTTCACTATTGATTTTACCAGTACCAAATAACATTGCCAATAACACTGCTTCTCTTGCTTCTGGTTCTTTTGCTAGGCATAGCAAATTAGCTTTTACTCTATAAAAGCCTAATATTGGGTTAATTCAGACACTCTCTTCCTCCATTCCCACACCAGAAATATAGGGAAACCAGAGATGCAGAGACACACTGGAGAAAAACCACACAACTTTCCATATTAGTAATAATACAAATTAATGGTCTTAATACTTAAGTTGATCCCTCACTGCAGCCAAGACAATTCTATATATTTCTAGTCAGTTCTTTTTCTTTGTTTCCTTAGAATGTGGTTAAAATTTTCTCTATATTCCATAAGTCTCTAATTTATCCACCTTCCCACTGATTCTCAGTTACTATCTTCATTTCTTTCTTCACAGAGGCAAGACTCTCCCCTAATTTGTTGCCTCCATGCATCCCTGTAATAAGCTTCCATGATTACATCAACAAAAAGAGACAGCCTATTGAA
Organism: Lyroderma lyra; assembly: GCA_004026885.1. Lineage (NCBI taxonomy): Eukaryota > Metazoa > Chordata > Mammalia > Chiroptera > Megadermatidae > Lyroderma > Lyroderma lyra. The sequence goes on along the minus strand of PVJL010013117.1, from coordinate 11,698 downwards.
TGGAAAAAGATGGTATATGGTTGATAGATAATAATAATAGCCAACATTATTGAGCCATTTCTATTATTGAGCCAATGATACATTTGATAAAATGTTAATATCCAAAACATATATACAACTCATACACTTTATAACAACCACAAAAAATAATCCCATTAAAATATGGGTAGAGGACCTGAACAGCCTTTTATTTAAAGAGGACAGACAGATGGCCAAAAGACATATGAAAAGATGCTCAATGTCACTAATCATTAAGGAAATGGAAATCATAATTACAATGAGATATCACCTCACACCTATCAGGATGTTGTCATTAATAAAGTAACAAACAACAAGAATGGGTGAGAATGTGGAAAAATGGGACTCTCATGCATTGTTGGTAGAATTATCAATTGGTGAAACCTCTATAGAACTACCAGGAGACCCAGCAATTCTACTTCCGAGTATTTATTCAAAGAAATTCAAAATACTAATCTGGAAAGATATATGCAACCCTATGCTCATTGTGACATTATTTACAGTAGCCAAGACATGGAAGCAACCTAAGTGTTCATTGATAGACCAGTGAATAAAGAAGTGGTACATACATTCAATGGAATATTACTAAGTCATAAAAATAATGAAAACTTGCCATTTGTAACAACTTGGATAGACCTCGAGGGCATTGTGCTAAGTGACATAGAGAAAGACAAATATCATGTGATTTTACTTATATGTGGAATCTAAAGGACAAACAAACAAATCAGAACAATCTCATAGAAAAAAACTGATGGTTGGCAGATGGTCGACAGGGGTCGGGGAATGGTGAAGAAGGTCGTAAGTTACATAAGTGTCTAATCACTGTATTGTACACCTGAAACTAATATAATATTTTATGTCAACTGTAATTTAAAATAATTTAAATTTGTTAAATAGTCATTGGCAACCACTGAATTAAAACCCAACATATTCACAATAATGGTGGATGATTTTAACATACTTTCAGATTCTGACAGATTAAAAAAATAAATATGAAGATTTGAGTAATCTAATTAATAACAGATAAGTAGATAAGAGTGATAGATCCACCTGCAGCTGAAAATTAGAGAATATACATTATTTTCCAGGTACAAGCTTCCTAATTACAGTTCTAAATGTATCATATATCATAACAAAAAAGTTTCAAAAAATTCCAAAGTCCCAATACCATTTTGCAGAAATGAGTTAACATAGGAGGTATAACTGCAGTCAATTGGCCTGCTTCCAAGTTTGGCCTTGGCTGCCATCTGACAAATTGGATTTTGGAAAGATTCCCACCATGACCTGATAGGACAGGCTCACTATGCCTAAACTGCTTATGCATACAACATGTTTTATGCTGGATAACTGTTTTACAGAATGGAAAATGGTAGATCCAACCACATGAGAGCTGGCTTGCTGGCTTCGCTGGCTGAGTTTGGCTGCACTGGCTAAAGTGAGTAAAAAGTGAAACCCAGGTGACGCTGTTGGTTTTTAATTTCCTCTTCCAAGTAAAAGGAGAAAGGGCCCAAGCCCTCCTAAAGATGAGCTCTGAGTGAGCCAAAAATGTTATAGGTTTGCATTGTCCTCTTTTTTAACTTAGAGGAACAAATGGTTAAATCAGTTCCCAGGGTGAAGCAAAGCTTTAGATAAAACAGAAGGGGGAAAAATGAAAGGGAAAAAGCTGTCCAGCTATTACTGAGCAGTCATAGCAATCGGTGCTTCTCAAATCAAAACGGTGTATGAATCACCTGAGGATCTTATTAAAATGCAGAGTCTAATTTAGTAGGTCTATGAGATTATGCTTTTCTAACTGGCTCCTATCTGATGCTGATGCTGCTAGTTTGTGAACCACACTTTGATTCTATCACTATCTCTGAACAAATACAATGAAAAAAATCAATAATAAAAATATGGCTAAAACTCCTAAACACTAGTTAATTTAAAATAAATAATTTAAAAACAATCCTGATATTTAAAAATTACTTCTACATGATGTGTGTTTGAAAACCAGGAGATTGTTGGAATTATTTATAAGAGAATTAGAATAATCATAAATTATTCAAGACTAAAAGACAACAAAAGCAGTACCTATAAAACAATCGGACGTTAAAGCAGTATTAGCAGGAAAATACATAGACTTAAAATCATAGTTCATAGCATTAAAATATACAATTTAATTAGCTAAGTTTTCAATTCAAGAATGTAGTAAAAGAAAACAGTATACTCAAAACAAGTAGAAAAAATAAAGTATTAAAGCAGAAACTTATGAAACAGAAAACAAAATAGTCATATTAAACATCAGGTTTTTCTCCCAAAGAACTAATAAACAAATCTCTAATGAAACTGATTTTTAAAAGAGAGGCACAAATATTAGAAATACAAATGGGGCAAAATTATTGATACATTCAAAATTCAAAAATACAAGAAAAACTTTATGTCAATCATTTTAAAACCTTAAATAAAATTTTAATTAACAAGTTGACTCATGAAGGGAAAATATAAAAGGAGCAATAACATTGTATTAAAAATTATATCTACAGTCTTTCTCACCATCTTCCCCATAAAGGACAAGATGAGATTTTTACCAAATCTATAAGGAAGCAAAAATTCCTCATTTTGCAATTTTTTTAGATAATAGTAAAAGAGAAGAAAATTCCCAACTCATTTAATAACATTAGTATGACTGATTCTAAAACTGCACAAATATAATAGAAGAAAAGATAAATTTATATTAGTCTCACTTATGAATATAGATGTTAAAAAATTGAAATATTTTCAGAATAAATCTAGCAATGTAGAAAAATATGTATCAATATCAAATGATATGTCAAAATTGCAAGGATCTTATATCAGAAATCTACACAAATGTAATTTATGATTAAAAGATACTTTGCAATTATCTCAATAAATGCAGAAAAAAAGCATTCACTAAAATTCAGTATATATTCAAAATTCTAATAATTAAGAAAAACTAGGAAACTTAATTTGATGAAGACACTGTACCAAAATAGCTATCAGGTACATCATATTAATGAAATTCTGATAGTATTTCCTTGAAAGCCAAGAATGAAACAAAAATGTCCACTACTCACAGCATCTATTTAATACTATATTACAGGGCTTAGCCAGTATAGTAAGATAAGACAAAGAAACAAAATATTTAAGGATAAGAACAGAAAAAAAAATTTATTATTTGCACAATACAAAAATTCAAGTAAATATCTAGACTAACTCCTAAAACTAATGAAGGAATTCAGGAAGATTGCTAGAAACAAGGTCAACATAAAAAAAAAAAAATCCATAGCTAAATGAAAGTATGTAAAATAAAAATGTGATTTCCAAGCTAATGGTAGAAATAAATTATATTGTAAAAATTTAATCAAGTTAAAATATTAAAATATAGAAGATTTGAATAAAACAATTAACCAATGACCTAATGGACATACTTAAACCACTGTTCAAAATATGACCCTGCAAAAAAGCATCAAGGTGCACAGTGGAAGTCAGCCAATTCTCCACAACCAAAAAAGCTCTGTTAGTCCAAATCAAGAGTCAAAACAATGTTGCTAACCTTGTTTGATATCAGAGGGACTGTTCATTATGAATTTGTATCAATTGGACAGTCAATCAAGTTTACATTTGGAACTGCTGAAAAGGCTGCATGAAAAAGATGAAAATAGCCAAGTCATAGTTTTTGCTTCACAACAATGCGCCAGCTGACAGGCACCTTCTGTGAGGGAGTTTTTAGCCAGTAACAAATAACTGTATTGAAACGCCCTCCCTAATCACCTAATCTGGCCCCCAATAACTACTTTTCTTTACCCGAAGATAAAGGAAATATTGAAAGGAAGACATTTTGATGACATTCAGGACATCAAGGGAAAGATGACAAGAGCTTTGATGGCCATTCCAGTAGAAGAGCTCCAAAATTACTTTAGAGGGTGGGCTAGGGGCTGGTGTCCGTGCATAGCTTGCCAAGGGGGAATACTTTGCATGTGACCATAGTGAGCTATATAGCACTTTTTCTAGGATGACTTCACAAACTTAGTTGTAAGACCCTGTACATTTTCTTTTCAAGTGCACAGAAAACATTTGATAAAATTGACCAAATTTGGGCCATAAAACAAGTCTAAACAAATTTCAAAGAAGTAAAAAAATACGCAGTATGTTCTCTGACTACAATGCAATACAATCAGAAATTAATTAAAAGATAAATACAAAAGTATTCATATGTTTGAAAATAAGAAAGTACATTCCTACACAGCGTATGGGTCAAAGAAAAAAAGAACAATGAAGTTAGAAAATAATTTGAACTAAAAAATAATAAAAACACTACTACATACAGAAACTTGTGGGATGAAGTTAACATTAATTCTTTGAGGGAAATATATAGTTTTAGATGCTAAATAGAAAAGAAAAAGTTTAAACATATATGAGTTTATCATCTATTTCAAGAAATTAGGAAAAGAACAACAAATTAAACCAAAGAAAGTGGAAGAAAGGAAGCATAAGATAGTAACAATTCATGACAGAGAAGATGAACAAACAATAGAGATAATCAATAAAGCCAAAAAATATGGTATTTTGGAAGGACTAATAAAATTGGTAAATCCTGGTGAGATTAATTGAGAAAGAGAGAGAGAAAGAGAGAGAGAGAGAGAACCTAAATTGTAATGTAGGGAATAAAAAAGGAAATACCACTGTAGACATTAGAATAATAATATTTCGAACAACTTGATACTGAGACATTGAAAATTTAGATTAATGGATGAATGCTTAGAAAACTGCACCCTACCAAAATAGGCAGGAAAAATAAAATTATAAATAATTCTACATCTAATAAAATTTAACTACAATGAAACGTTTTGCCACAGAGAAATTGAGGCCAATTTCCCACATCGAGGCCAATGTGGCTTCACTAGTTTATTCTACCTTATATTTAAGGGGGGAAAAATGTCGATTTGCACAAATACATCCAGAAAATTTAAAGAGAACATACAATCTTGTCATGTCCAGCACGACACTAGTGGTGGGAAAACGAGGAGGGCAACACAAGTTAAAAAACACAGTAGCCAAGAATATATTACAAACAGGGCCAAGGGACCCCAGCCTCAAGGATTGGGCAAGCTGAATAGGGCCAACACATAGCTTTTACCAGTGGGCAAACAAGGAAGTGAGACTGATTTTTTTTTTCCAAGGTCTGTGAGTTACATGCTTTAAAACTGCTTTTCCCAACTGTCCCCACTGAGCTCCAGCAAGTACTGTGTCTTCACACACCAGCGCTTAACCCCAGGGGATGGAGCCATTGTTATTACAAAAACATCCATTAAGGGAGAATGGCTGATATCAATCCATGGATATCAGCCTGGGCTGTACGTGGGAAGCAAGACAGCCACCGGGCAAGAGATTAACCTCAGAAGGGGTGAGGGTCTATGCCTCACCTCCATAGAGCCCAAGCTCTCTCCTGATGGCCCCTATGTGACTGTGCCTGTCTTAGGTTATTCCTTCCTTGAGGAATCTTACCCGTCATTGACTAATCAGCCATCCTCGGGGCCATACAGGGTAACGTGAGGTATGTGAGTGGAGGAGGAACAGAACCCCCGAGAGAGGGTCAGTTCTGTCTCCAAGATATTCTATGTCCCCGTGGCCTCCAGGTTTAGCTCCTGCCTTAGGAAGTCAGGGGAATGCATGGGGGAGGGTGGGCAGACAGGTCAGCAGCTGGAAGGCAACACAATCTAATTTTTATCTATGAGGCAAAATTTAAAAAGAGTATTATGAGAAAATGTAATAGTCAACCTTACTCATGACATGATTAAAAAAAAAATTCCTTAAGGAAATATAAACAATCAGAATACAGAAATTTATTAAAAAATAATATACCACAACAAAATTGTGGAATAAAGGCTGGTTTGCCACGTAATAATCAACCACTATAATCAAACAGATGAATAGAATAAAGAAAATTATATTATTTTAAAGACTCAGAAAATGCTTCTGATAAAATTCGACAACCATTGGTGATAAAGAAAAACTTTTAGCTAGTTAATCCTTTCACTGCAGTAACGGACTTCATTTTTTTTCAAAGTGTCAAAAAGCCGGAAAAATAAAAAGTTGATATTTTGACTACCTTATGCATTTGATAACAACATTTTGAGCTGCTTTGTATATAAATGACATTTTTATTTTAAATTTTTGTTGTAGGCTAATAAATTTACCACTACATTGAATTGTAGCAAAAAATACTGAAAACATACTAAGTGGCATCAATCAGATTGAAGTATAGATAAATTAGAATCTAATGGCATTAAGGGCCTAAATGTTACACAATGTGGCATACAAAACGTCTTCGTTGCTGATAGTGCAGCCACAGGAACACATACTGAAACATCTAATAAACGGAGAACAGTCCTTGAAACAGTTCCACACTGAGTAACAATTTTACAATAATTACATTATTTATATTTTTAAGTAAACATAACTAAAGTGGTACATTTTACTAAAATAAATGATTACATTATAAAAATTTCATAATGTTACTCATTCTTGAAAAACACAAAAATACAGAAAAATGTCCATCTGATTTCCTGGGGTGTTTGGAATATTTACAACAGATACTGAGTGTATTGGCTGGCTGTGAGTAGGACACTACATCCGGAAAGAAAAGGGACGCTGTATACAAACATAACGCAGCTGGTTACAGTGTGACCGAGAAGGCGGCCCTGAAGAGCACAGCACAGGGCCTCTCAGCTCCAGGCCACGGGAACATGGTCAGTTTCCTGGGCCCCTTATGGAAGAGCGGCCCGGGCAAACGCGCCGTTCTCTGAGCTCAGGGCAGATAAGGTGCTGGGTGTTGGTACATGAATGGTAACAAGTGAGTCCCAGGCATTACACACTATAATGGACTGTGAAGAAAAGCGAAGTGCTCCACGTTAGACACCACTGCAACAGGCCGGTTAGTACAGTGTATGTAACCCAAGAGAAGAGCAAAGTGAACACCCTGCAGTACTGTTTCTGAGGGGAGAAGCACTCCCCGAAGGGGCCTTTGAATTCCCGCAGCGTTTGTACTGGCGTTCCGATTGGTTCAGCAAAAGAACGGACTGCTGCAACTCTTTTGCCTCGGTTGGCTTTGTCCTTATGTGACATGACGCCAAAACCTTCAAAGTCACTATGGAAACAAATCCCATGAGCTTAAGTGGTAAAAAATGGAATCCTAACGCTCAAATTCATTATTGAAAACCTGAATATCAGAAGCGCTTTCAAATTTTAATTTCAACATTTAGGAGTGCATTTCACCCAGTTTCATACTATCCCTAGGTTTCAAAGTGCTAAATCAAAATAAGTTTTCCTAGCTGTCACCAAATTAGGTCAAATAAAACCGCATTTCTTGAAGAATTTCCTTGCCTATCTTCTAGGACAATTAAAGCTGAGATCAACATTTTATGTCTACAACTTTAGTTTAAATTATGCCATAAATTAATTTTGATGAACATAATTTAAAATCTCAAACCATAAAGAATTACCACTAATACAGTAAACTATACTTCAAGAGATTTATAGTAAGGAATTCAGTGCCTCCAGGTTTCTGATCATTAAAACAGAAAACATATACCAAGTTTTCATAAGATAGATTTTACCCAGCAGGAACATGGAAATTACATTACGGCAACACCACATTAATGGTATCTGTTACAGAATTTTTGAAAAACAACCTGCACTGTGAAAACATACTAGTTTTTGTCGCATTTAGGGAGTACGGGTTACTGGAAATTACGTGGGACGTAGAAATATTTAAAACAGAAAGTCTTGCCTAACAAAAGTATGACAGTCTATTGAGGTGTGACCACTTATTCACTATAGATCCAAAATATTTCTTTCTCTTTTGAAGGTTATAGTTGTAAATCTACACTCTCGATTCAATTCAGCAACTGTCTCAATAATGGGGAGCAGCTGCTCAAACTGACCCACAGAATGCAGTCCTCCTAGAAGAGGCATGAACAAATATTTTCAAGACCTAACAGGGCATTACATCTTAGTATCCTGCTCCCCAAATTGAAAGATTTTGCAGACAATAACAAATACAGATGAAAACGTGTCCTGTAAAGCTCAAACCTTAGCATCTAACAAGTGCACTCCAGTTCCAGCATCTATGAAAAGAATACATCCTCCATTAACTAATACAAAGTGAGTAGGGGCTGCTCCCCCACTTCCATAAAGCTCCCTGCACCTGCTGTTACATAATGCAGATCAGAGGAAAAGCAGTTTCCTTTGCCTCATCAGTCCAACCAGCTCCAGCTTGCTCCCGCTGGAGATTGTCGTGGTGCACATTACCAACACAGAGTTAGGGAAAATGAGTAAACACACCTTTTATTCACACTGTACACATAATAATAATAATAATAATAATAATAATAAAACAAAAACCCTGTGAAAAGTTATGCATTGGGTCTACATTAATAATATCAGCTTTCCAATGTTTGATTTATAAACTAGACATGTTTGTTGTCCACACAGCTTATAAAGCAAAAATAAAAATTCAACACTACAAAATCTTTTCAAAAATTTCTAAGGAGAAACCAGGTCCCAAAGATTCAAGATCAAAATCTTTTTAAAGAATTAAAAGAAAAAGTCATTTATTTAAACAGTATGCAATTTTATTCTCTTAAAAATAAGCACATTTAAGTGCTAAACATTTCTCATAAAATTTTAAGTCATTATCCAAAATGACTCATTCTCCACATAAAAATTAATTAACACTCAACAATTTCTTCTTAATGCTCACATGGTGCTCTTTTGCTCCCCTGCCTGCAGGTGAAACAAAAGCAGTTGGACCAAGTTCCCTCTGAATTCATCTGATTTTTGAGATAATAATGAACAAATGAGACCAGAATATGTACAAATGAACTTTGCAAAGTTAAAACTGACTTTAATCTCTACTCTACTAATGACACTATAGGCAAAACACACAGGGTACAATATAACTTTCATCTTGGTTAACATATTAAAATGACTTAGTCACTTAAAAAATGATCTGAAGAATTGCCTTAGGGACCTGGTTTAAAAATACATCTCATTTATACTGTTTCATAAATGGAAATTTGCTTTTCTAAAAAAAAGAAATAATTTAAAGAAAAAACAAAGAGACTAAGGAAGACATGGAAAACAAAAAGAATTCACATGATAGTAGTATTCTGGGTGCACTGTGCCGTGGCACTAAGAAGCAGTGCTTGGGTCTTGTGAGCAAAGACCCAGGAGTCCACCCTATGAACAAGTTCCAAAATGTGACATTCAATGTTTCACAATAAAAAAAAAGCCACAGCTCATACAAAAGCATCTTCATAAAATTTTCACAAATGTTACACAGTATTTTAACAATATAAAAGAGGATGCACAGATTTCCTCTGCATGCACAGGCAGTGCTTGGTGAGAACAAATTCAGACAGACACAGTGGAGATAGGACAGGAGGTGTCTCAAAAAGGAGTTAAAAAGCTGCACCTAAGCAGCTATAATTGTTTAACTTAAAAAAGTTAAAGATTTAAAAATACCAGAATATACATATATTAACCATTACATTCAGTCCATAAATGCCTACAGACCATTCACTGCTCAGCTTATCTATTCTGGTAGATAGATAATTCTTGTAAAAACCCAGGAATTCAAGGGTAAGTTGTAGTACAAAAGGGTCAACAAAATCCAAACAGTGCATATCATCAACAGAGAAAGTCTGCTGCAACTTCTTGTACAAGCTCACGTTTATGACACATGGAACAGATAAAAAAAAATTTAGCCTTTGTTTACAATATAATCATTTCCAAATGTGATTTTTTAGTACAAAATTTTATAAATCAGGTCTTCTGTGGATCCAATAAAGGCTAAATTCAAATTCTATATTTTACAAACGTGTGAAAAAGGAAGAAGTATGGAAGAATGGTCTCTGGGTGCCTCAAAAAAGTAGTGCTACAGATTTCTGTGCAAAGAGAAAATGCTGTTCAAACATTTTTCTATTTCAAGGCATGAAAATATTACATTTGATGGAAGAAATTCTAAAGTTACTTGTAACAAATTAAAGGTAGGTGCAGACACACCAATCTCCCGTCTAACAGTGTACAAAGCACATTGGGCTCAGAATTTGTCTGTTGCTAGCACCTGGCTTTCATACCACATCCTTGTCAAATAATCAAACTGAAAAATCATAATTAAGGAAAAAAAATCTCTAGTGCCATATGTCACTCCCTTATATTCAGAATTTTTTTAATGAGTTGACAAGTGAAATTGAGGTTGTCCTCTGAAGCTAGTTGACTACTTCCTTCCAGGACAGTGAATGCCATCAACCTGGGGCAGGACAGGCAGTAGGAGCTCCAGTTGTGCAAAAGTGAGTGGTCAGAGGGGATGAGTGGGTGTGGGCAGCCGCTGATCTTATCCTCAAGAAGCCAAAGGTGGTCCAGAGGTCCCAGGATGCCTAATGTGTTCAGATGAGGCTTTGAGTAGATGTCAATTATACCCTCAAAATCAAACATGAAATCTGTATAAGGCATGAGGCCATTCTCATAGGCACTCTTTAACTTGAAACCATGGGTGATTCTTCCATTGGTTGTCCCATTTTTACCATTACAACTTAAGTTTCTAAGACTCTGATTGTATCACAGTTCCTTAAAGTTTGTTTCTACTCCACCAGGGCTCAAAGGTTCTACAACACTGGAGTCTGGCAAGGAATTAAGATCTGCACGCAACACCAGTGGAATATTTCCAAAATTTCACAAGACACTGGACAGGAGGCTTAGTGAGGTTTTATCAACAATGTTCTTTACTTCTGAGAGAAAAAGCATAGTTTGGACCAACTTCACATCAGAGTATTCAGGGTCCCAATGCATATGAGCATTAGCCATGAGAATAAGTTGTTTTTCTGTTCCAAGATGTGGCTTTCAGGATGACATTTCAATCAATTCCTTTCAAAGTTCTAGCAATATTGCAATTACAATGTTATCTTTTGTCATCACTCTGTTCAGCATAGCTTCAGTCCCTTCTGAATTTGCCTTTGTTAGCTGATTAAATTTAACAGTGTGTTTCTGAATCAAAGTAAATTTGTCTGCCTTGAAAATTATTGCACAGCCATCAACATGCTTTCTTTCTTGTTCTGACATTGTCCTGGCTCTAGATTTAGGGCTAAGAATCCATTATAGCCATGTTCTTTCAGTTCTATCAGAAAAAAACCAAAACAAAACAAAAAATAACCAAACAAAAAAAAACTGTAATACTGTTCTTTATCAACCTCCTGAAGACAAGGTATCAGCATTGCAGCTCAAGATTTCTTGAATAATGGTCTTTTTCCTGTAGTGCCAATTTAGTGCTCATGGTGGACAGTAGCCACTTCACTGCCGGGTCACATATTTATCACAAGGAACATGATAGCACATGACAGAAAACAAGGCAGTTGGCCTTGCTTGTTCTGTCTGGTCCTTGTAACATGATGCAAGATCTTGGAGGAGGTTCTGTTGAAATTCTTTTTGTAGTACCTGCCAAATTATCAAGCAAATAGTTCAGCAGCTTTCTGGTTCCATCTGGCTCCTGACAGGGTAAGTGGATTTCCTTTCAGGACTAAAGTCTGCAACTGAAACAGTTTTCCCAGCTCAAAAGGTAGACCTTGAAACTGGTTGGTAATTAAATGGAGTTCCCTGAGTGATACCATGTTTCGAAGTTCTG
>PVJL010013116.1:0-33687 GCA_004026885.1 Lyroderma lyra | reverse complement strand
TAGGGAGGGGAGAAAGGGGAGGGGGTGGGAGAGGAGGGGGGGAAGCTAAATATAAGGTGATGGAAAGAGAAGTCACATTAGGTGGTGAACTTATTATACATCAAGTTGACAATGCACTGTAGAATTGTATGCCTGAAACCTATGTAATCTTTGCTAACAGATGTCACCCCAATAAGTCTAACAATAAAAATGAATTAAAAAAAAAGAGTTGATGAAAATAAGTTAAAGATATGAAAGATAACAAAATATTAAAAAATCAAAATTAAAAATATTCTAAAATAGTTTTCTTTCAAGATCATTATGATACTACTCACTGAACAATGAGTTTTAACCCTATTGTAAATTTTTGTATCTGTACATGACATGTTCTGCTTATTTTTTATTATTGAAGAATAAGTAAACAAATAGATGGATAAAATATTCTTAAAGCATATTTTCCAAGATTATTACCCATATATTTAATATTGTAAAGTATGCTGTATTTGAAGGCAATTTTTCAATATGTACATTATCGTAATTTTAAAACTGATCTATTTTCTTAGCAAAACTGTTACTTGTATATAGTATATATGTTTGATGTATCTATCCAGATAGCACACCAGGGTGAAATGGACTACAGCTTTAATGATAAGAAGTTTCATTTTTTTCCTTTAAATATTTTAATTATTTAAATATTTAAAATTATTTAATTATTAAAATATTTCCTTTAAATATTTTAATTATTTCTTTTTTATTTTTTTAAAGGTTAAATTTATTGGGGTAACATTGAATCCAAATTGGGAGAGAAGTAAAACTGTCACTATTTACAGATGACATGATCCTTCATATAGAAAAATCCTAAAGATTCCACCAGAAAACTGTTAGAAACAATAACCATATATAGTAATGACTTAGGATCCAAAATCAATGTACAAAAATCAATTTCATTTTTATATACGAATGATGAAACTTTAGAAAAAGAAATGAGAAAAATAATACCTTTTGTGATTGTAACAAAAGAATAAAATACCTAGGAATAAATTTGACAAAGAACATAAAGGACTTACACACTGAAAATGATGGGGCACTCCTAAAAGATATTGGAGCAGGCACAAAAAAAAGTGAAGATACTATATGTTCATGGACTGGAAGAATCAACATAGTTAAAATGGCTATATTACCCAAAGCAATATAAAGATTTCAAGCAATTTTCATAAAAATTTCACAGATGTTCTTTCAATAAATGGATAGAAGTTCATCAGATATGTAGGGAACCACAAACGACCCCAAATCACCAAAGCAATCCTACAAAAAATGAATAAGCCTGGAGGCATCACAGTCCTCAATTTCAATCTATACTATAAACCATCAATAATCAAAAGAGCTTAGTATTTGCGTAAGAACAGACACAGATCAATGTAACAGAATAAAAAACTCAGAAATAAATTCACAAATATATAGACAGTTAACTTTTGATGAAGGAGCAAAAAATATGCAATGGGGAAAAGAAGCTTTTTAAAACTTTACAGTTTTTCATTTCTCAAGACATTTCCAAAAATTTGTTCAGTTAAAAAAAAATCCACATACCTGTTAGTACACAGTAAAAAACACTTTATTCTCAGAAAACTGAAGGGTGTGAAGTGAGGGTTTTGGGTTTGAAATCCTTCTTAGCCTTCCTAGAATAAACAGGGATTTTTTTTTAACAGATTATTAATACTCAACCTATCTTAAAAACCAGAGCCACTGCCATTTAAAAAAGTATTATATTATAGTCAAAAATATATACTTATAATCTTTTCAAAAAATAAGTGCTCAGGTGCTGACATTTCAGAAATGCCTTTCTGAAAGTGAATTAATTAAATGTGTTCCAGCCATATTTCTGAGAAATGACAGCAATGCTCTTTAGTTATTTAGGTTAATGAAACATATGTTTGCAACAAGGCTACTTTTAGGACAAATAAAATATGTAGTTCCATAGGTCTTCAAATACAACTGTTTCAGTGGATTTCAACATAGAGTACTTGGTGGTTTATACATAGGTGTGTGTGTGTGTGTGTGTGTGTGTGTGTGTGTGTAAACTATCAGCTTGAAATAAACATACATACATTCTTTGATATGTATATTCATACTTCTTAATCTCTTCTTTTTCATTCTCCCCTCCAACCCCCTCCCATCTGGCAACCATCAGGCTGTTTTCTGTATACATGAGTTCATTTCTGCTTTGATTTTTTCTTTGTTTTTTAGATTATACAAGTAAAGAAAATCATATGGCATTTGTCTTCCTCTGTCTCATGTATTTCACTTAGCATAATATCCTCTATGTCCATTCATATTGTTGCAGATGGACATTTTTCATTCCTTTTTAAGGTTGAATTATATTCCATTGCATATACGTTCTACTTTACTTTTATCATTTCATCTATTGATGGACATTTAATTTGTTTTCATACCTCGGCTATTGTAAATAATGCTGCAGTAAATATATAGATGCATATGTCTTTTCAAATCAGTGTTTTAAGTTTCTTTGAATAAATACCCAGAACTGAAATTTCTTGGTTCTTCATTTCTTGTCATAGCCTCTGTTTTAAAGTCTATTTTGTGTGGTATAAGTATTGCTACCCCAGGCTTTAAAAATGTTTTTTCATTTCCATTTTCATGTAATATATTTTTTATTTTTTTACTTTCAATGTGTTTTCCATCTGAAATGAGTCTCTTGCAAGCAGCATACATAAAGGTCTTGTTTTTTATCCATCCAGCCACCCTATCTTTGATTGAAGCATGTAATCCATGTACATTTAAAGTAATTGCTGATACACATATAGTTATTGCTTCAATTTCACTTCTTGTTTTTTGTTTTTTTTCTCTTTCTTCTTCTTAAAGAAGTCTTTTTAAGATTTCTTGTAATAACTGGTTTGGTGGTGAGGAACTCCTTTAGCTTATTCTTGACTGAGAAGTTCTTTATCTATCTTTCACTGTAAATGACAGCTTTGCTGTGTAATCTTGGTATTAGATCCTCACTTTTCCTCACTCTGAATATTTTGTGTCAATCACTTCTGGCCTGCCAAGTTTCTATTGAGAAATCAGCTGACAGTATTGTGGGATCTCCCTTGTAGGTAACTAGCTGCTACTCTCTTGCTGCTTTTGAGAGTCTCTCCTTGTCTTTAACCTTTGACATTTTATTAATAAATGTGAAGTGTTTTGGTTTGGGCTTCTTTGGGTTCATCTTGATTGAGACTATCTGCACTCTCTGGGCTTGCATGTCTATTTTTCTTTACCAGGTAAAGAAAGACTTTTAACATTGTTTCTTCAAATAGATTTTCAATTCTTTTCTCTCTTCTTCTTCCGGTACCCCTATGATGCAAATATTGCCTGATATTATCCCAGAGGTCCCTTAAACTATTTTCATTTTTTGGATTCTGTTTTTCTGTTGTTGCTCAGACTCAATGTTTTCTGTTATCTTATCTTTCAAATCACTGATTTGAAGCTCTGCTTCATATAATCTACAGACTATTTTCTCCAATTTATTCTTAATTTCAGTTATTGTGTTCCTAATTTCTGTCTATTTCTTTGGAAAAGCTACTTTTGAAAGTTACCATTCCATAAGCTCTTCAAAACTTGTTAATTCCAAAATGTAAATAATTATTAATAGGTTTGTTGGGAGAAATGGATAAGATATTAATGTGTGTTTATGTTAGACAAAACTGTGTTTTGAATGCATAGTTTCCTAATACGTGGTTGTTATCATTGTTAAATGCAGTATTACATGTAACAAGCTTGACTGTTCAATGAATGTCATTTATTATTAACATTTTTAAAAGTGTAAAACTATGTTTGTCATAATAGATGCTTAATGCATGTAAATCACTTTTTCTTAACCAATAAAATATATTTACTCAGAATTTAAAATTTAGAAAATAATAATTAAATATGTAGTAATTCTTTGTGGTTTGGTAATATTATTTTCAAATATCTGGCACTGAGATTGCCTCTATATGATAATTTAGATATATAAACTTCAAATGCTGAATTTACTTAATAAAGTAATAAAAATACAAAAATTAATAAAGGGAAAATAAAGAAAGAAATAAGAATTTAAAAAAAGAATGAGACAAAGGCAGGGAAGAGGTAAAGAAGGAAGAAAGGAAGGAGGGAGGAAGAAAGGAAGCAAGGAAAGAAAGAAGGAAGGAAGGAAAGAAAGAAGAAGGAAGGAAACTAAGAAGGAAAGAAGGAAGGAAGGAAGGAAGGAAGAATAACTGCAGTATCAAGTTAAGTTTTTTCACACACAATCAGCATCTGAATTTTCAGAGCCATTTTAATATTAAAATGTGTGGTGAAACTACGGGAAGCCACATGAAATATAGAAAGTAAAGTACAAGGTTAAAGTCAAAGGGAATTGGTGAAATAGACTTATTAAAGGCTACAAATTAACCTGAGAATTTGTGCCCAAAAGCTTTAACATCATCTAGCCCTACTTAAAATAATTCTAAGTATTATACAGCACAGCTTATAGAAAGCATAGGCATCCTTGATTTTGTTTAATAAACTTAGAATAAGTTATTTTTAATAAGTTATTTTATTGTATTCAGAGATACAATAACTGGTTATAAAACATCTACCCAGTTTAATTGATAAATATATATTATTCAGTATAATAACAAATAGAATGATTCACTATTTCCTTTCTTCTAGAACATGTGATAGAGTTTAAGAGTTTTCTGTATGTTTTCCCTCCACGTCCTTAGTAATTCCCTTACTCCCAGCTCCCTCTTACATTAAACACCCCTTTAATATTTTGAATTTGTATAAATATTTTAAAAACTGATTACATTGGCAACAATTATGAAAATAAACTGTTAGTTCTGAAGCTGGAATTCTTGCCATTATTTAATTTGTGTACAACTACATTTTTTGTGTATGTGTGCACGCATGTGTTAAAAATTGAGATGGAAAATAGAAGTGAAGAATATTGAATGTTTTAAGTGCCTCTGATATTTGTTCATTGCCATCCAACCTGTCAAGAAAAGAGATAGACTTTCTTGTCTTTTTTGAGCAAAATTTATACAATTCAGTGAAAATTATGTGAATAAGTTTGTGACTTTAAATGTTTATTCGTTATCTCTGTAATTTATTCAAATATAAAATTCTAGAATTCTATGCATTAAAATGGATCAAAAGATTTTAAAAATATAGTTTTAAAAAGTATAAGATACACACATATAACTATATACGATATAACTAGTAATTATGTGTGTGTGTGTGTGTGTGTGTGTGTGTGTGTCTGTGGTTTGATACACAACTAATTAGAATTTTTTATAATAAACTCAGATGTGCTGCCTTTTTTGGCCTGTGAAGCATGATCTCAAAATATTACATAAAAAGATAGTATGAGTGCACACGCTCACTTATTTCTAGTGTATTTGTACTTTATGTAAATTGAAATAACAGAAAGAAAAATTTTAAAAAATTCACATAACTTGGGCAAACTGCCACTGTTCATAGTTTAAATTCAAATTAGTCTATTGCTGAAATTTATGTTAGAATAATATAATTTTTTAGTACAGTTTCACAGATATTTACAAATTTTCAGAATAAACTCAATCAATGCAAACACATACTATTGCTATTATTGTTTAAAATAAATATCACATGTAATAAACAAATATGGAGCTTTAAACTGATGTTCTGCTTTTTCATAAAAAAGTACACATAATTCATTAAACTTATATGTTCTTAAGATACAGTTTTTGGAGTAATAAAACATTGCCTTCTGTAATAAATTAAATTAACCTAAATTCTTTTTAAATTAAAAGAGATAGAAGTCTACATAAAAGATGTAGCAATTTCAAGTTTACAAATTATATATCTCAACATTACTTAATTTATGTCAGCCACCTGTTACTACATCTGAAATAATTTTACATTATTAGTAACATTTCCTCATGTGACTAATTTACTTCATTAAATTTATAAAATTTTATTAGCAAAATAGTTTGTAAAGTCATTGCTAAAAGTCATTTATAATGATTTTGCATATTTTAAGATACTGATTAATAAAAATGTATTTTTTTCTAAATGTTGTTATAAATTTTCCAATATGTCCTATTTTTGAGCATTTGGTGTACTTATTTATTATTACATAATTTATTTCAGCTTCTGTATAAGTTTTTTAGAGAAACAAAATCAATAGAAGTATAAGGAATTAGTTCAAATGATTGTTCAGGCTTGGGAAGTCTAAAATTTTAGGGGTTGGCTGGCAATCCGGAGAATCTGTGAAGTGCTGCACTTTGAGTTCAAAGGCAGTCTGTTGTAGAACAAGGAACAGTGAATGTTGCAGATTGTGTCTGAAGGCAGACTGGGCATAAAATTAACCATCCCAAATCCACTTTTTGTTTTGATAATTAGTCATGTGGTTATAGCTGGTATTAATAACTATTATCATCCTCTATTCACTCCATGTTGTCTTTACCTTCAGCAAGCACCTCAGCTAGTTTTGGTTCTTTATTTGGTGAAATGACACAAATCTTCAATTCTGAAAGATCTGATTATTACTATTAGTCATTCTACCTGGTTTGGGTTGTCATTATTTTTCATTGACTTTAATCGCAGGGCATGGTAATACTAAGAGATGCCCTTGGGAATATCCTGTATTCCTGATATACTCTTCCTTTCTTTCTCTGTAAAGTAGCAGTTCAATTTTTCATTGGTAGTCAGTAGCAGTCACCCTGGCCATCACATTGACAGAACCATAAGAAACCCAAAGTGGCCAGGTGGTAGTGTTTACTTCTAATTCAACGGAGTCATTATTGATTTGTATCTCCTGGTATTAGCATTCCTCCCTTTGGAACTAAGAACTCTAGGCCAAGCAGAGCATGAGGACTGGAACAAAAAGCAAATACGTAGCTATGGGTAAAGAAACGTTTTACTATGATGAAGAGTAATAATGTGTGGGGTTATTCCCATGTCCACTCCTTAATTTTTATAACTGTAAATCCTGGCTCCTGATAAGATGGCTAAGATGCCATGAGTCATACCCATAATTTCTTCATCAAATGATTTTTTTTATCTGTACTTGATATTCTTTCCAGAGCATGCTTTTTATTTCTTCAATATAGATAGGCAAAAAATTTCTCAAAACTGTTAAGTTTGGTTCAGATTTTTTAAATAATTTCTTAAGTTTACCTCTCTCCTCTCACATTTTACTACAATCAGTAAAGGAAAACCAGACACAGTTTTTTATGTTTCTTATACTATATAAATTCAAACTGTTTTAGTACCCAATACATAAGATTGAATAATTTGAGTGTAATTCAGACTTTAGGAATATTTTGAATAAAGCTCAGATTCTATGAATGATAAAATTTGATGAATTATAATTATTATCATTGTTGGAAATGTCACAATTTTATAAAATTCCTTATAAATTCTTTTAGATTTGAAATCTCCTTACAATGTAATGATTGCTTTTTCTACAAGTAATTGCCAATTTAGAATAATTACAGGACTTAATGGTTGTTGAATGCAGTTAGGTAAGAATATATGTTTTATATATTACAAATAAATGTATTCATATAAAGAATCTTTGTGGATTAAGAAGCAATGTAATTTCTATGCTAAATATAGTAATTTTATTTTCTTTTCTTAAAAATAGATACAAAAACTAACATTTAACTTACATAAATCTTCTTATATCACCCATAGGTTCTTGGTGTTAAAATATGATTTATTTGTGTAATCTGGTATTACAGCAAAAGCAGTAATAAGAAGAAAGTTTATATCATTATAGACCAACCTCAAAAACAAGAAAAAATTCCCAACAACCTATAAAATTATATCTTATAGAACTAGAAAATAAAAGATCAAATGAAGACCAAAGTCAGCAGAAGGAAATAAAAAAATAAAAATTAGAGCAGAATTAAATGAAATAGAGTATAAAAACACAATAGAGGGAGTTCCCTGATGGTGTAGTGGCTTAGGGCTTTGGTGCTGTCAGCGCTGCAGCCTGGGTTTGTTTCCCAGTCAGGGAGCTACCCACATACCAAAAAGCAAACAAAACAAAACAAAGCCAAACAAAACAAAACAAAACAAAAAAAAAAAACACAATAGAAAAAATTAATGCAACAAAGAGATGATGTTTTGAAATGATTAATAAAACTGACGAAACCCTGGCTAGATTCTAAGCAAAAAGGAAGAAAGACAGAAATAAACAAAATCAGAAGTAAAAGACAAGTTACAATGAATTCAATGGAAATACAAAGGATCATACAAGAATACTTTGAAAGACCATTGCCAGCAAATTCAATAACCTAGAAGAAATGCACAAGTTTTTGAAAATGTATAACCTTCTTAGACTGAATCACCAGAAACTAAAATATCTAAATATTCTGATCAACAGTAAGAAAAGTTAAATAACCATTTGAAACTTTCCTAAAAGCAAACATCCAGGACCCGATGGCTTTACTAGTGAATTCCACCAGACTCTTAAAGGTGATTTAATACCTGTTTTCCTCAAACTTTTACAAGTAATTATAAAAGAAGCAATACTTTTTAACTTACTTTATGAGTCCAGCAGTACCCTGATACCAAAACCTGGTAAAAATAACACACTAAAAGAAAACTACAGACCAATATCACTGATAAATACAGATGCAAAATTTTTAAGCAAAATGTTAGCAAATCAAATAGAACAATACATTAAAAAAGTTGTACATCATGACCAAGGGAGGTTTATTTCAGGGGTGGAAGAATAGTTCAATATATGTAAATTGAACAATATTAACCAGCACATCAGCATAATGAAGAATAAACATTATAGGATCATATCAATAGATGCAGAAAAGTATTTGAAAAGGTGGAGCATCTGTTTATAATTTTAAAAATGATATAGGTATAGAATATAAATACCTCAACATAATAAAGGAATAATAATACATTAAATCTGCAGCCAATAGCATACATAATGATGAAAAACTAAAAACTTTTCTCTTAATATCAGAAAAAGACAAGGATGTCCTCTCTCACTACTGTTATTTAACAGATTATTGAAAATCTTACCTAGAGCAATCAAGCAAAAGAAAAAAATAAAAAGCATCTAAATTAAAAATGAGGAAGTAAATTTGTCACTTTTCACAGATATGATTATTTATACCAAAAACTTAAAGACTCCACCAAAAACTATCAGAAACAATAAACAAATATAGTAAAGCAACAGAATATAAACCAGTGTACAAAAAAAAAATCATTCTATTCCTATATACTGACAATGAAATTAAAAAAAAAAAAGAAATTTAAAACAAATTATTTTACAATTGCACAAAAAAGAACTGAATGTCTAAACATAAATTTAAATTATGTCAAGAACCTATATTCTGCAAACTGGAAGACATTATTAAAGAGTTTTAAAAAGATACAAATAAATAGAAAGATATTCCATGTTCATGGATTGGAAAAATCAACATAGTTAAAATGGGCATATTCCTAAAGCAATATAAAGACTTAGTGCAATTCCCATCAAAATATCAATCACATTGTTTAAGGAAATAGAACAAAAATAATCACATTTGAATAAAATCACAAAATCCTTGAATAGTCAAAGCAATCCTAAAAAAGAAAAAAAATGAACAAATTGGGAGTTATCACACTCTCTGACTTCAATTTATACTACTAAATAACAATAAACATAACAGCATGATGCAGCAGAAAAACAGGTACATAGACCAATGGAACAGAATTGAGAACTCAGAAATAAACTCACTTATATATGGGCAGACAATTTTTGACAAAGCCGCCAAAATATATAATGAAGAGAAGAATTCCTCTTCAATAATTAGTTTTAGGAAAATTGAAAACCCACAGGCAAAAGAATAAAACTACTCTGTTATCTCTCACCATATACCAAAGTTAAATCAAAATGGATCAATTACATAAATATAAGACCTGAGAAAATAAGCTGCATAGAAGAAAACATAGGTAATAAATATATGGAATTTTTCAGAGAGAATTTTATGAATTTGCTCTCAAATGCAAGAGAATAAAAGCCAAAATAAATGAATGTGATTATAGCAAACTAAAAAGTTACTGCACAGCAAAAGAAACCATTAACAAAACAAAGAAGTGAACAACTGAATGTAAGGAGATATTTGCAAACAACACTTGTGATACAGGGCTAATATCCAAAATATATAAAGAATTTATATAACTCAACAATAAAAAACAAAACAAAAACAAAAGCAAAACATACAGTCCAATAAAAGTTGGGCAAATGATCTGAACAGACACTTCTCTCAAGAGGACATGCAAACAGCTATCAGATATAAGACAAATGTTCAACTTCACTAGCTATTAGGGAAAAGCAAATCAAAACCACAATGAGATATCACCTCATACCTATTAGAAAGGCTACTATCAACAACTAATAACTAGTGTTGGAGAGGTTGTGGAGAAAATGGAACCATCATACATTGCTGGAAAACAGTATGTAGGTTCCTTAAAAAGTTAGCAATATGACCCAGTAATATACTTCTTCTAGGTATCTACTCAAAATATCTGAAAATATTTATCCATTAAGGTGTATGTACTCCTATGTTCATTGCAGCATTTTTCATAATGGCCAAGACATGGAAATAACCAAAGTTTTCTTTGATAGATTATTCAGTAAAGAAAATGTGATACAGCTATACAATGGAATATTACTCAGCCATAATAAAAAAATTAAATACTGTCATTTGTGACAACATTGATGGATCTTGAGAGTATCATGCTAAGCAAAATAAGTCAGAGAGAAGAAGTAAAGAGCCATATGATTTCACTCATGTGTGGGATATAAATCTGAAAGCAACAAATAAACAAGACGAAAAAATCAAAGACACAAGCAACAGGTTAGTGATTACCAGTGAGAAAGAGGGGAGATAAAGAAGGGTACAGAGGGTCAAACACATGGTGGCAGAAAGAAATTTGCAGTATATAGATGATGTATTCTAGAATTTCACACTTATATCCTGTATAATTTTATTAACCAATGTCCCACCAATAAATTTAATCTAATAAAATAAAATAAAACAAGGAGTTAGCATGAATAAAGAATATTATTTATTAATCTATTTATTTGCTTTTATGTCAGAACCTGAATGGATTACAAAATGAATTATAAAAAAATTAGAATGATGAAACTTTATTATTAGAAAAATTGTGCCTATTTAATTCAAATATATATACAGCAATGAAATAATTAGTACTACTATGGAATAAAAAGAAATTCAATAATGACTATATCAATTTTTGAGGTGCTAATTATATAACTATACAATTATGGTATCTATATAATCAAATTGTTTTTAAATTGAAGGACTAGGACAAAAATATTATAAAATTAGAAGATTTAAAGACATAAGTTATCATTTTTATTCTTAATGTAGTTGAAATTTGAGATTATGAAAGAAAAATGGCAATGTGTAATTTAACAGTTGGCTAATTAGATGGCAGAGATGAAAAAAATGTAGTATTCTGTACTTTTCTTCAGTTGACAAAATGATAACTTCCTGACAAGGGATAAAAGATATTTCAGAAAGACTTGAGATAATATGTTTGACAAAATATATTTAATCTAATAAAATTAATTCAAATATATTTTTAGTTATTAAAAATCTATGATATTTAGAAAAAATATCAAAATATATAGCATTTAATTATAGAACAAACATATTACTTAAGGATATTATAAAACTGAGTTTTTCCTCTGATTTCTCAGGAGAGTAGATAAAGATTAAGGCACTGTTAAAAATGTGTCAAGACCATAAATAACAGGGGAAGACAGGTATCCTGTCAGAAATGGCAGGTAACCAGAAAGACATCAAAACTAAATGCAGTGGAGTATCCTGTTTTGCATCCTAGAACAGAGAACAAAAAAGGTAGCAAAACTGGTGAAATCCAAGTAAAGTCTGTAGTTTATTTAATAGTATTTTACCAATGTTGATTTCTTGGTTTTGAAAAATTTGCCATGGATACGTAAGATGTTAACATTGGGGGAAGCTGGATAAATAGTACATGGAAAATGTCAGTACTCTATTTTTATCTTTTTTTGAAGTTCAAAATAATTTCAACTGGAAAATTTTAAAAAAATTCCGATCAGAAAAGAATAACTACTTGACACTTTGTGGGTCCATCTGGACTCCATATTCTGTTCTACTGAATAAAATACTGTAGCTAAATCAGGAGGAATAAGTCCTCAACTTTGTTCATCCACTTCAACTCATTTTGGTTACTTTATGATTTTTGGTATTTCCACAGACTTTTAGAATTTACATGTCAATGTTTACAAAGAACAAACAAACAAAAAACCTTAACTAGAATTTTGAATTTATTCTAAATTTATTGATTAATTGGGAGAATTACTATCTTCAAAATGTTGATTCTTACAAGATGCTTTCAATCCTTGAGCATAATATGTCTCTTTAATTTCAAGAATGTTTGTAGTGTACAAGTCTTAAATATTGGTGATGCCAAAAAATGTATACATATTTTAAGAGATGTTATCTATGTATTGCTTTTTGAAGTTGAATTAAATTACAGTACTAATGTGTAGTATGATGTTCACTCCAAAGATACCATTAATAAAATGAATGCTAGCATCACCATGCGACAGGCAGGACCGTCAAAGAAAGTGGCAGAAGCACGTGGTTGTCATTTAAAGAGCACAAGACCACTTTGAAGTGGTATTTGAAATTCGAGAACACTGCTTGAGTTTCCCTTGTATTTCCTGAATTAACACTACATGACTTTCTATGTATGCAGGACCTTAAAGGATGCAATGTACTATAGAAAACCAGCTACACTGGTGGTACTTCAGGAAGAAATTGAAACAGCACTGGCAGTGATACAAGTGGACACTTTGGTCAACGTTGCTCAGGAAGTAGTTTGTCACAATCAGAAGTGTCTGGACACTGATGGTAACCACTTTGAGCACCTCTTGCAATTGCAGAAGTCACACGTGACTTGTATTTATCTTTTGTTATCAGTATATATTATTACAATTTTAATACAGTTTTTTATTTCTTATAATGTGTATACGTTTTTTGACACCTTCTGTATATTATCAGGAGCTCAGCTGAACTGAAGAGATCAATTTTCAGGTGTCAGAATAGGCAGTTAAAGCAACAAGCCCAAAACAAAAGCCTTTAATCACTTACTGCCATAGTATAAATGAGTTTAAAAGTGGAGATGGTGTCAATTACCTCCTGTTTCATTTTCCCTGATGAAACACCACTCAGGTGGATCAACACTTAAAGGATGTGGAAGTCATTACACTGCTGAGAGAGTCCTCAAACAAACAAACAAACAAACAAACAAAAAGACTCGCACAATTCTGTGAACCTGGGGACTGGGGAGAGGCAAGGGAAAAAAAGTAGAAGGAGGAAAAACTGAGTACTCAGTGAGAGTGGAGAAAAGTGTCCTTCAGCTTTCCCTATAAATAAGCGACTTCCAAATGCAGGCACCTGGACTAAGAATGCACATTGCATAAGAATATGACCAACCAGGGAAGCATGAGGCCATGACTATAATTTGGTTCAGTGGGTGCAATGCACTGATTGTATACCAAATGTGGTGTGGGGCAGGCAGCTCTTTCGTAGGCAGCCTGCCAGATAAAGACTGTGTCTGAAAAAAAATCACACATATTGCTTTTGGCCAGGAACCCAATACCTCACATATATTGTTAAGTTTATCCACAAGTGTTTCATGTGTTTGGATGCAATTTTAAATAATAAGTTCAATTATTTTTGCTCTTAATTGCTGATATGTAAAAATAATTTTTTTTTGTATTTCGTCTTTATTGGGTGCAGTTGAAAAGAATGTGCATACTTTAGTTGATGTGTGTTTTTCAATTTCACTACTCAGAATTTTTTTTAATGTTCATTTTTTTTCTACTATGTAAAGACAGGGAGAATGTTTTCCATCTTTGTTTAATATGAGAAAAAATTGAATCATTATTTCTTTAAATATTTTCCTCCCTTATTTAATAATTTTTTTTCATTTTAGAGCCTTACTATGTGGATATTAGTGGATATTCTTGTATGCTCATATCTCTTTTCATTTTTTTATTGTTAAATTTATTTGGTTGACATTGATTAGTAAAAATTATATAGGTTCCAAGTATACTCTTTTCTTTATATTTTCTATCTCTTTTTTTAAATAGAATTATAAAACATTGAGACCAAAAAAAATTAAATCAGTATAGATAGACACTTTCCAGTAAGAATATAAAAAGATATTGGAAATATGAATCACGTGAAAAGAGTGAGTGTAAAAATTAATATTGCTAATATGAAATACAGTCAATGAAGTAAATAGTAAATGGAAGCAAGGGAAGAATGCATTTATTGAGTTTTAAAATCAGAGAAAGCTACCCTAATAAACAAAGCTACCCTAATAAAAATACTGAGTAATTGCCAAATTATAAAAAGAAGTATTTTATCTTTATCTTTGTTTTTTGTTTGTTTGTTTTAACAATAACCAAGATTATTAACCA
The DNA here is from genome assembly GCA_004026885.1 of Lyroderma lyra. NCBI lineage: Eukaryota > Metazoa > Chordata > Mammalia > Chiroptera > Megadermatidae > Lyroderma > Lyroderma lyra. The sequence continues at coordinate 19,190 of PVJL010013116.1, read as the reverse complement.
CTTCTTCCTACTTGAAATCTTATTTTGTCTTAATACTTTCAGTATCATTAGCTTCTTACTGCTTTCTGGTCCAGAAATTTTATTCTTTTTAGAGACTTCATACACTACACAAACCTTAAATATTGGTATTCCTTAGTTTTACATTCCCATCTGTTTGTTCCTTCACTTGCAAAACCCTTCTAGACCAATGTCTTTTACACATAGTTTCCTATTAAAACTCAGTTTGAGTTCAAAAGACCAAAACAAAGCAAAATCTTATTTAGTTCAGAAAGAAGCCAAAATTTTAATCAATATTGGAGTACTACAAGAAACACAGGCTGCACTATCTACAAAAATCATAATTCAGGCATGTTATTGGAACAAGCTACATTTCTTATTACTGCAACGCTTTTCAAAGCCAAACAGTCCTGCCTCCACCAATAGCAATTATGGATTGTCCTCATTTTTGGTCAGTATTTCAGATATTTTGGGTTGGATCAGATACTTATCCTGAAGAAGTCAAAACCCCCGCTTGCTTTACCCTTTGTAGGTCATAGTTGATGCAATTGCCTATTTATCACTATCAGCAGGTATGGAAGAAGTTAAGTGGTACCCCAGCGGGCCTCATGGGTTTCATAGTAAGTTTTCCTGCACTCATAGTGTAGCAGTGAATCTAGCTTCTCATGTTAATCAGAACCAATGGTTTCTTGCAAATAAAGTAACTCTTTGCCTGCTGTTCCAGATATAGATCTTAAAATTGATTGCAGTTAGTAATAGCTACATCATCCTGTGCCTCTAGTGGAAGCATTTGCATCAGCTCTCCCTGCTAATACTAAGACCCGGGCCTCTGATCCAGCATGTCCTAAGGATTCAGGAATTTAAAATAAAAATTCTCCAAGTGGCTCATTAGAAATGACTTTTAGAGAAACCAAACGTACTTCTATCCATGTATTTGAATGTGTTATATTAGTTGGCTATTGGGTCTGTGCAATTATTGTATCTTAAGAATATTACTCATACCCATCAGGAAAATATGTCTGAACTGGTATCTTAGTGCATGCCATAGTTCTAATTGAACTGTTGCTTCTAGATGACTAGAGTAGGAAAACTTGATTCCATGTTCATGAGTCCATTGTATGTGTACACACACACACACACACACACACACACACACACACGTATATATATTTTGCAAAATAAGTCTTGTGGTTAGCAGCAATATTTTTGTGGTTCTCTTGATGGTAAGTCAGTCTTTCCTGTTTAACAGTAGTCATTGTACCAGAAGTAAAGTAGTCAAGGAAAAAAACTGACAGGCAGTCACAGGAAAAAAATGTCTTGTCTACATGCATAAGAACATATTTTGTGATGATACACTCCAGTGGACATAAATATGAATAATGAAGATTTGCTATTTAATGTATAGACAGTTTTATCCAGAAGTCTTCCCAAAATGTTCTTGCACTTAGTTTTCTAAATTTGCTACTCTCTGGCCCTTGACTAACCAGTCGAGCCACTTCTTGAACCAATAGTCTATGGATTTTATTAATTAGGGCTATTTCAACTTTCATAAAAAAAGAAAAAAAGGACTTAACACTGGATGGGTTACTTTCACCAATATCCTTCTCAGCCATACCTGAATCGTTCATCATGTTGTAGCAGTTTATCTTTAAATTTTGCTTAATACATCATATAGAATCAACCCATATCTTAACCAAACTGCAGTTGATTATAAGACAATACATCCACAATCTGAGGCCCTAATGCAATTTAAGGAGGAGGCATTGGTGCAACAGAGGTTAACTGAAATGAAAAATTGTATATGTTTGGGCTCCATCTCAAACGTACTATGCTTGGTTAATAATAGACATCTGTTTCACTGATATGACTCTGACTTGGTATCTTATTTTATTCAGGCTACTATAACAAAGTACCTAGACTACATAGTTTATAAGGACATAAATTTATTTTTTACAGTTCTGGAGGTTGGGAAGCCTAGGATCATAGTGGTGACAAATTCAGTGTCAGGTGAAGTAAAATATTCTGGCTCATAAATGACCGTCTTCTCCCTGAGTCCTTCATGGCAAAGGGGATGAGGGAGTTCCCTGGAATCTTTTATAAGGGCATTAATCTCATCCATGAGAGCTCCTCCCTCATGACATGATCACCTCTTGATGACCTCACCTCCTAATAACATTATATTGGACATCAGTAAGTATCTCAACATATAAATTTGGGAGGAGGACACAAACATTCCATCCATAACAGAGGTGTAGTAGCATCATGACTTTTAACTTAGTGCATAAATCCTGGAAGGGCCAAGATCATTGAAATAATTTCATTGATGTGTCAACTCTTTGCATCTACAAGAGATGTATCAACAATTCTTTGATCTTCATGTGTCTTTCTAGGGCATGCAGAGTACTTAGCGCCTACTGGTTATCAGATCATGTTGCACAATAGCACAATGTCTTCAAATATAATGGATTAGCATGATGTTCTCAGGAATGTTCAAGACTACTAAATCCCTTGAAGACTATTATTTTTAGAGACAAGAAATGTTAACAGAATACTGAATAAAGCACAAAGTGTATTTTGTTATCTGTCCCAGATGAAAAATAATTGGTTTTGATCTTCTTAACTTACAGGCATCGTAGGGAACATTTTTCCTGTTTATAATGTGGCAATGACACTTGGCCCGTAAGCAGCTGATTCTGGGTTTATCTTGTTTCTGGTACTTTGTGATCATTCTCCACGTTCCGTCTAGTTTTCCAAGATCCAGACAAGAGGTCTAAATGAGGATACAATAGGGAAGCCACACTAAAGTTGTTGATGGGGTTGCCAGTTTGCATTTTCTAATGGGCTTCAACAGTGCATCTCTTTCACTATTTCAGCTGAGGTAAGCACATATTCAGGTGCTTCATCTTTGCCTTTTTACTATGATTTCTACTTTCATAACATGTGTCAGGAAACCAATGTGAGGGTTCTCCAAGGTACTTTATATATTTATATTGATGAATTATATTTCTCTTGCTTCTGAAAGGTTAAGTGCTACTATGTAACCTCTACCTTTATGGAATCCTATCATCTCCATTTATGTTAGTTTGCTCAGGCCTGGAAAAAGCAACTCTTATCATTATCACTAGCCTAAAGCAGAAGCAAATAATCAGCTTTTCAAAGATGTTTATTTTTTCATCCAGTACATTATCATTTTGGAGAAGTCAATTGTCAAGAATAGTGAATTGTCTGTGGTATTACACTACTTTAACAAAACTTTTACTAATACTGGCTCAACAGATATTTGGATATTCGCACAAGTTACAAGATTTCTTTCCAAAGACAAACTTTATTACTCACTGCACAACAAGCTGCTTTATGTCTATGTCATTTTGTGTTCAATGTGTTAGTTATTATGCTTAGATGACCCTTATGACCCTATTCATCTCAGTATAATCCCCACCATTGGGTCTTGATAGAAATTGTGAATATGTTGAGATATAACATAATCTTGTGTTTATGTTATGAGATATTATATAACCAGCACAGGATTATATTATGTTAAATGGCAAAAGGGAGACTTTCCTGAGTGGGTAGAACCTAATCAGATGAGCCTTCTAAAAGTGCAGTGTTTTCTCTGGCTGGTTCCAGAAAAGGAAGTCAGAGAAACAATGAAAGCATCCACATTTCTGTGGATTTTATATGGGGCCTCATGGCAAGGAACTCTGGGTGGCCTCTAGGAGCTAAAAGCAATCCCTAGGACACAGGTAGCAGCAAAACAGAGACTTGCATTTCTATAGTTGCAAGGAAATGAATTCTGTAACAACCAACAAAGTTGGAAGAGAATCTCAAGCCCCAGATGAAAACCATAGCTTCCCTTGACACTTTGATTTCAGCCCAGTGAGAACCTGAACAGAGAACTAAACCACTATGTGCCCTAACTAATGACCTATAGAAACTCTGAGCACATACATTTGTATTGTTTGAAGCCATTAAGTTCGTGGTGATTTGTTATACAGCAACAGAAAACTAATACACCTCACCCCACAATTACCATAGTGGTAAAGTAAGAGGCTGCAATAGATGTTGCATGCACCATGGGATTTGTCTCATGGCTGAAGAACTTCAACTTCAGTAAACCCAAACATTACAATAGAATCCAAGAAATAAATCCTCCCTTTATTCCAAAAGGACCAACCCTATATGCTAAGGCACTTTGAAATAAATACATACTTAGAAAAGTAATCTAGTTCAAAAACCGCTAATTTCACTGCTCATAAGATGTGCAAAAACCTGTAAGATTTATCTCCTAACAGAAGTGACCTCTGGCCCCTCTGAGGTCATAGTCATAGGATGGGTTCTCCAGTCTCACAATAAGTTTAATTTTATTGTGTCTATCTACTGTGTAATTACAATCTGACTTTCTTCCTCCTTTATCTTATCTGGTGTTCAGGTGGCACATAGTTAACAATTTGGTGACTAGTGTTTAGTGTCATTATTAAGATAATGCTTATTAGTAAAGAATCCAAGAATATACATGTCTATTTCTTTGTTTTTTATTTTAAATCTGTTTTTAATTTATCATATCTTAGTTTTATGGGGTAACTTTTAATACTGTGTTTATCAAAGAATATAATATATATGTAAGTATCATCTGTATTTCAAAGGTAACTTCAACATGATCATCTAATTTACAGAATTATATAACATGTCATATAAGTAATATTTTCCTAAAAGTTATATTAGGCAAATGACAGAAAATACATATTATATAATTTATCAGTTAAATTTGTATATATGTTTATATTAAACAGAATTTTGATTTTTGTTTTATAGCTTGATTGTATAGAAAGTACTTAAACCATAAATTATTTTTCCATAGAGAATAGAGATAAGTATAAATAAAAGATTTAACTTTTTATGGTTTACATAATTCCATAGTTTTGATTTAACTCTAATCATTGGAGAGCTATAACATTTTTATAGAAAGTTTAATTATATGATTTCTAAATTCATCTATTTTTAAAAACACCTTTAATGAGTACATAGATGGCATTATTATAAAATTCTAAATATCATAAAAATAATCACATTTTAAAAACTGAACTATGAAGAGAATGCTTTGGGGTTTTAAGGAGGAAATAAAGTTCATTTCTACTTTATACTTATTGCTGTCAGTTTTCCTTTAAAGTGCTTATCTTAAAAAATTCTGAGTAACTTATTTAGACTGTTAAAAAATACATATGTCACATGAGTTGTATTAAAATGTAAAAAGAAATAAAAAAGTTTAAACATGTACATTTTAGTTTTCTTTTTAGGATCAAAGTACACTTTAATTGGTATTTATATATGAAAATATATTTTACTTATTATCCTATATTTATCTATATATGTGTTTATATATACAATTATAAATAATAAAATATTAAAATTTAGTGTACAATGTGCTATCTGTGATTATCTCTGAGTGATTGTAAATGAATTTATTACTTTAATTAAGATTTGTCTATATATTTATAAAATTTGTGATGGGTATTTTTGGTAATAGGAAATTACACATTATTTTGTCAGTTAGTGATGTCTTCAGCTGGAAATAACAACAGGGAAAAAAGAAAGGAAAGAAGGAAAGAAAGAAGGAAGGAAGAAAAAAGGAAGAAAGAAAGAAAATATGTTGATGATATTGGGTTTTTTTTTTGTTCTAAATAATAAAAGACTTGATACCAGATACACTAATAAATCAAAATATTTTAAATTATATAGAAATTGAAATGAATTAAGGAGATTAGCATGCATTTCAGGGAATTAAAAAAGGAAATACAGAAAATAATCTAGCAGGACATAAAAAGATATGTTACATTAGAAATATATAAGAAAAATTAAATATGGAAATAAATAAATCCAAAGGTAAGTTATTTCAGTGTTGAAAGTAAATGAAAAACACCCTCCTTTGAATCTGACCAAAATACTTATTGTAGGGTTGTTTATTGTACAAAAGTAATAAAACCAACCTAGGTGTCCAAAATTAAGAAACTGGGAAGCAGACAAATATGAATGATTTTCTGTAACTGAATCTGCATTGCAGATACACTAATAACTATAAAAAAAAGAAGCTTCCTCCATAGTTTTAATTGCTTTGATATTAATTTTAGGTGGCAGTTACACAATGTCACGTGTATGGATGTGAGCTTTTTAACCAATATATTTGTCTAGAATAAATAATTTATGCAAAGAGAATTCTAGAATGAGGTTCTACTCATCTATTTTTCTGCTCAGTCATTTAAAATCAGGATGCCATAACATTGCATTTTCTCATTACTGTCACAAATATTTCAATCATATATCAAACACCTACCTTTATGCAGTCAGAATCTCTCCAGAAATGCGACTTATAGCTGTTTCCAAAAAACATACCACTGGCAAAAACACATTTGTACAGTAATAAAACAATTCTCCTTCTCCTTGAATAGACAGTATTATTCTAGAGATTTATTTCCTAGTGATACAAGGAGGAGAAAAATGAGCATGAAATCCACATTGACCTTTATAACAGGCAAGAGCTATTAGTAGATAAAGTAAGAATTTATACAGGGACATAGCATTTGGTTTAAGGTCTTAGCTGAAAAATTTATTACTTACAGTTACCAGTGTGTATAAAATCATTAAATAATTATCTATTTAATTTTATCACTTGTATATATTACCATTAAATACTCAGGTGAATTCCTAAATCAATTACTTAATATTTAAAAATCTTTAAAAGGTAATCATTGCCTCTGTTTTAAATTAAATTTTAGATTAACCTTTTTATTGTTATTATAAAACACTTAAATTTTAATACTCATCTAATATTTATATTATTTTATATTATAAAATTAAAATATTTTAACAATTCATCAGTACAATTGAATACAAGGAAAAAAACCAAAGGATATATCACATACATTCCAGGAATTCTGTCAGGTTTAGTTTTTAAACTTGTAAAAACAAGGGCTGCATAAAAACATAGGCAGGAGTGTTCACAAGTAGCTATTTTAGTTAATCTTTTTCATTCGAGCTATTTGCAGTTATTTAGATAGTTGGAAGAAATTTCATGGTCTTTATTACCCTAAAAATATTTAGAAGTATTGGCAGAGTAAGTATAAATTGTTACATTTTGTTAAAATAATGATTTCATTGTTTATCAACAAATTTCAATCTGATTTATAAGAAAAAGAATGTTTATAATAAATTTTTACATGGTCTTTTAAAAATTTTTTCATTTTGTAATTCTCAATTAAGCCTGTGATCATGAAAGTGGTAGGACATCTCAATAATACACATTCAATAAAAATAAATAAGAATTGTGCATATTTTCTTAGTAAATGGCTTCATTTCTAAGAAAATTGTAAATTTTCTGTGCTTGTTTTATGGCTCATATGGATATACAAGTGCTGTTCAGGAAGTATTCAGCTATGTAATATAAAAAATAGAGGCATTTATGGCTGAAATGTTCCTAGACAGCCTTCTTATAAAAGGATAATTTTTCTGTGGTACAGACCACAAGTTAAATTAATATTGCAACAAAGCTCTAAAAATATTTTAAATAAACATCAAATTAATCACCTAACATATCAGTTTATTTAAGAAAGGACTTGCCATTTAGAATTTTCAGCTGAGATTCTTGCTTTCTCAGCTGTGACACACCTGTAAATCTGGAACTTTATTCTGCCATGATCCAGAGAAAAATTTTTTTTCTTTATTTTTTTGAATCAATGACTCTTGGATCTCAGGTTTTCTACTTACTGCTCCACTCCTTTATTTTGGAGAAGAGCATTTTTTTCTTTTTAATTTACTATGTTCCAGGCAGCATTTTAAGACTTTACATACACTAAATCACGTATTCCTCAGAACAATCTTATAAAGTAGGTAAGTGTAATTAATTACTGAGAATCATTCTTATTTTACATATAAGAAAAATGAGATTCATGTAGCTGACATAACTTCTCCAGGTTCCCACAGTAAAGAAGTGACAGGGCTAGATTCTAACCCAGGCAGAGAAAGTCCTGAAATGTGCACTTTAAACCCACATGAAAGTCTGCCCTTATTTTGTTCGGATGGCTTTGTTTCATGTATCAAAATGAAGCCATGTCATTATCTGAACTCTCTGTAGTATTATGTCTCAGATTAGGTCTGTCTGTGGGAGAGTGCCCTGGCATTTAGTTTTTTGTAAATCACATTTTGGGATTGAGTTATGGATTTGTGGGTATTTAGCATGGAATACTCATATGAAAAAGTTATATTGGGATCTGATGGAGATGCTATTTTGATCCATGATGGAAATATAGTTTTAAATAATTTATATAACACTTATTTTTATGTAGTTTTAATAACTTTTTGTGGAAATTATTTGAACATACTTAAAATAGAAGACAAATGTGTACTTAAACCATAGGTAAAGTAAAACTTTTAAATATGAGGGCTGTCGGAAAAGTATGCAGCCACATAATGTGAAAAATAGAATCATTTATGACTAGATTTTTTTCCCGACAGCCCTCATATATTAATACAAGAGTTTTTGTTTTGGTAATAGTGGTCTATAAGGTTTGTTCAACCTTCCAGTTTAAAATAATTAGAGAAGTTTGGGGAAATCATATATTTGAATCAATTGGAGAGCTATATTGTCACTAAGAAATTTCTGGACTAAAATCTGGGACAGAAGTAAATTATTAAGCCTAGAAATAGTGGTTAATATTCCTCTTGAGATAACTGCTGATTCCAAAATTGGTGGCTGAGAAGTTGAAAAACTGGGCAGAGAAGTGGAGAAACAGAATAAATTAACTGGGAAGGAGAGAGAAGGTAGTGGTGTGTTTGAATTTCACATTGCTAAAAAGGAGCTCTTAATAACATCCTGTCACCAACAGTAAACTTCAGTTTAAAACCCAAAAGGATAAAGTGTAAACTAGAACTAAACCAGCCCTCTGAAGAACAGAAACATTATGTTAAATCATTTAACTTTCTAATTGTATTAAGGTGACAAGGGATATTAAATTCTTTTAGCCCAGCCTTTGGCAAGAATCAGAAGAGAAAACTTGACAATATTGAGAGACTTGAATTTTCTCTGCAATTTTTTATAATAGCATATTCTGTGACAAACTGGCACCAGTGGCAGATAGACTCTAAGTCAACTTCAATGATCCTTGCCTTATAGAATTCATGTCCTTGTGTAATCCTCTTCTTTTGACTATAGACATAACCAGTGACTAGTGTCTAACCAATAAAATATATCAAAGAAGATGAGATATAAACAATTGCTTTACAGTATATTGCAATACATTGCCCATTTTGCTAGGAGACTCTCAGCTAGGTTTGAAGAAGCACGCTGAATAAATTTTATTCCATTCATACGGGCTTTTTAGTTCTTCAAATTTCCTACTTTCTGTACAAAAATATATTCCACATCCTATTTCCTCTATCGGGGGTTCTGTATCTTCAATTTATTTTATGTATTTAGTTTCCTATTGTAAGTACTTAATATTAAATGTCACATCAGAGGCAATTTCTCTTACTACCATATACATTTAACATCATAGACTACATTTTCTACATTAGAAAATACAGTATTTTATAATAGCATTTATCTAAACTTATAATTACTTATCCTATTAATACAGTAATGGGGATTTTTTATTTTATTCCCTAGAATTTGAGCTTTATGGACACAGTCAGCTTTCCTGCTGTTTCTGTTGATCACTACAGTATCTCATGACATACTCATATACTAGTATGGTGGCTGAGATCTACAAGGTATACCAAGAAATTAAGATTAAATGAATGACAAATGAATAAATGGTTAATAAGAAAATACCTAAGGCAATTCCTAAGATAATTTTCCTGTAATAATCTGAACTATAACCTGCTTAGTGAAGATTATACACTACACTAAATATTTAATAAGGTCTATTCTACCCTCATTCCATTATTAATTCTAGGAAATAAAAGAATTCAGGTTGTGTTTTGTGGCATAAAGTTACACAGAAAATGTCAAGAGATATGGAAAATAGCAAAGGAAGAAGTTGAGAAGCCTGTAAAAGTGGGAGATAAGATTAAGAAAGGTCTTCTGGAAACTTTCCCTCATTTCATAGTTGAAGCATCAGCTAGAGATTTGAATAGTGTGTACATTCAGACCCTCCCTTGCTGCATTGTCCTCTCCTTTACTGGATTTTTCCTCTCACTGGGATCATTCAAAATTCTGACCTCTGATATCTCAATTAGTAAGACTGAATGATTTTATCTTATTTTAAACACTTTATTCTTATTTTACACTACCATCAGGTAAAAGGATTTAAGAATGAGAAAATTACCCAGCTCCTTCTCTTATGCTAAGTGTCAACTCACTTCCACTTTTTTCCAATTTGTTCTTTTCTTCAGATGGCTATTTGTAATATTTTATTTCAAGTTTATGAATGTTACACACAGATTTTCGTCCCTTATAAAGTTTTTCATCTTTTCTAGAATGAGAAATCCTCTACAATTACTTATTGTCTTCATTTTTCAAAGAAAAAACAAACAAAACCAAAGCATCATACTTTCTCATGTGTTAACATCTAACATTGGACCTTACGGAGGAATAACGATAGTACCATGGTTCCCTAGAGATTCTGCCTATATAGGCAAAAGCTTGATGATTTTCACCTTATCTTAGTCTCTCCAGAATGCCTTTGGGCTCTGTCTCCTTAGAATAGACCTGGAAAAAAAAATGACTGCAACCTAGAATTGCTTCCTCAGGAATAGTTTCCCACAACTTGTGTGGCAGTCATCTAGCCCATGTTGTTTCTGCATCACTTTTGTTCACTTTGTGAGATTTTTAGAATTATGGCAGATGGAAGCATTGACACATTTGTCTTTCTTTCCATGCAAGTAATAAACTGTGTACTTTAAAAACTGCTTCATTTCTCTTTATAGGTCAAACCAGTCAGGTCTTGGCATTGGCCTTGCCTTTATTACATGAGGGCTGTCCCAAAAGTATCCAAAGGTATAATATAAAAAATAAAGGACTTTGTGGCTGAATTTTTCTCTGGACAGTCCTTGTATATTTTCTTAACAAAGATAATAGGTTAAAATTAATATAGCTTAAGGTAAAGAACAAAAATATATAATACAATTTATAATACTTTATTTATCTTTCACACTTTCATATTGGATACCACTAATTTAATTAGCAGTCCACTGGATTTGGCTGGAGACCACAGAAAACCTGCTCAATGAAGGAGTTAAAAAAATTTTATTGTTAAAAAAACCTCATTGTATTTAAATATGCAATCATACAAATTTTTTAAAAGTCATAACTTGTCTATAATTGTGTAGCTTTCTTACTAGCATTATGGAACTAACCAGAGTCATGTGCAGAGAATTCATCAGATTCATTTACCCCATATGCATGCTATTCAGATTAAGTAATTTGTAAAAAGTCAACTAGTTACAATTTGGATGGGTAGCAAATGACTTATTTGAGTTCCATATATCCAACATACATTTTTAAAACTTTAAAATATTTACCTTATATCAAAGTTATATGGGAAAAAAGATGAAAATTCTTGTTGTCATGTATCTCAAGCAATTACTTGAAATTTGTTATTGTGCAAACATTCCAAAGATACTTTACAGCATAACCATACATATATGAATATTTTAATATTTTGACTTTTGTTCCTTTTATGGTTCTTATAACTTAAAAGTGATGGTACTTTTTAATCTAGGTCAATTCATTTTAAAATTATAAAAATGCTTTTATTTTCCTCAGCTGTTGCAGAGACAAATTGAAGTAGTTTCAGGTGGGAAATAAATTAAGTGATTTATGTGAATATGAAATACAAAAGTACCTTAAACCAATTGAGAATATATATATAAAATGAAATAGGAAACTATTTTTAAAGACTATGTACCACTAAATAGAAATTACATTTATCAGCACCAAATTGGGCAGTATATACACTTAAGACATGTTAGCATTTGAAAATTAAAAATAACAACATGTTTTATTACCATAGAATGGGTGGAATACAAGATCTTTATAAGAAATGCTAAGTTTTAACAAGAGAACTACAGTGTCATCTAAACCTGGAATCAAGGAATTATGGATGGAGTTAAATATAGACAATAGCCTAGAGGAGAAGGAATTAGAGTGCATATAGATAAATATGTGCATATGAATGAATACATATAAGCAGTCTTATCTGTAAGAAGCATAATCAGTATATGTGTAAGTGTATACCTTTCATCAACCTAAATTCTTTTATGTACACAAAATATCAGAAGGAGAAAAGTTCATATTTAGATTTCTTCTGATATCAGGGAGAAACAAAAGCAACTAATGAAAGGAGGTATATGAAAATAAATTGTATCAAAAACAAAACCAAATACAGTAGTAATTTAAAGAAAATAATTTCCCATCAGGTAATGTAAAATGATAATTATACTTAATATTTTATTTAAGATTTAGAATATTTTCTATTAAAAATAAACAATAGTTTTCTTTCATTTAAAATTTGTAAATTATTAACATTTCACTTTTTTCGGAAAATAATTTTTTGGAGGACGAAGGAATTTATTTATTTGTAAAACAAATGTTTATATGTTAATGTATTTTCACTTTTATCTGTGCACATATTGATTTATACATGTAATGATGCAATTTAATGATAAGAATTTCATTACTATATAGTTTATATCACTTACATATTCATTTATATCACTTATAATTATAAAAACTGCTTTGCTTCTCTTAATTTATAGTACCTTTATCTTTGTAGCCTGGTAAAACTCTTTTGTCAACAGACCATTTATTTATTTTTTAGTTCTCCACATATTTACTGTAATTAGTAAAATATCTAAGATAATGATGATAAAAATGTCCCTGAAGTTTTCATTCATATTGAGTTCATTTATGAAAGTATTTAATTATTTATTATATAGGCTGATAAAATATTTGTTGTACTTAGAAATTTAAAAAATAACACAATTTGCATTATATTTCTTTGAAGCACATTCCCACTAGGTATTCTTTTGTTACATTTATTAGGGTGACATTGATTAGCAAAAATTATATAGGTTCCAGGTGTACTATTCTACATTACATCTTCTATATGTTGTATTATGTGTTCATCGCCCAGAGTCAGTTCTCTTTTCATCACCATGTATTTGTGTCCCTGTCCCTTCTCTCCCCCACCCACATAAGAGTGAAGTCACGCAGTTCTTGGTCTTTTCTGTCTGGTTTATTTCATTTAGCATGATGATCTGCCCATTTTTAATTGAGTTTTTGTGAGGTTTTTTGTTCTATTTTGATTGTTCATTCTGCTCTTTAGATTCCACTTAGAGAGCATGTGGATAAAGAAGCTGTGGTACATTTACACAAAAGAGTATTACTCAGCAATAAAGAAGAATAAAATCTTACCTTTTGAAACATCATTGATGGAACTAAAAGATATCATTCTAAGTAAAATTAGTCAAACTGAGAAAGACAAATTCCATATGAGCCCACTAAGTATTTATACTTATAATTGAAAATGGACTATAATTTTATTCTGTAGGAGTTGTCTCACGTGCTTCAATGAAAAATAATTGAGTTTTACTTTCAAAAAGATAAAAAATAGAAATAGAGTATTTTAATTTCCTGCTATTTATCACTTTACCAACACATAGTATAATCTGAAAAAAATCTTTGTAACTATCAATCCCTTATTCTAAATTAAATAACATATCAGCTTCCTTGTATTTATTACAATGCAATTTTCACCTTTTAACTTCATCTATTTAAAGAAGAAAATGGATGACTTCATTAAATATAGCTATATTATATTTGAAAATAAAGTGTAGAATGACATTATATCTCTTTGTAGGAAGCTCCATAGCCCAGTTGTGGAAATAACAGGTACAGTGACATGTTTCAGTACTTCTCAAACCAACATTAACTGTAAGAATAATGTTTAAGATTAGAAGTCAGTGATTAAAGATACAAAATTTTTGGCTTCCACCATCTTGGCCAATACTTACAACTTTTGACTCAGAAGGACATTTAAAATAAAGATAATTCAAAAGTTGATGCACTGTAGAATTGTATGCCTGAAACCTATGTAATCCTTGCTAACAACTGTCACCCCAATAAGTCTAACAGTAAAAATAAATTTAATAAATAAATAAATAAAGATAATTAAACTTATTACCACATTTTATCAATTAACTTTTTAAATAGCAAGCCTTGTCTGTTTTAAATTTGTGCAATTGTTAAGTCTATTACTAGCTTTCCTCACAAAAATTTCTGTGCCTAGTTTATGCCCAAAATTTTTTAGCAAGACATAATACCTTTTATTTAAAAGATAAGGGGAAATTATTCAAATCACAATGTCTACTTGATGCAAGTTGCAGAATAATATGTTTCAGTAAGGTAAAATGTGGTAGAAACAGGAGAATCAGAGAGTAGAGACATTAGCTATGATTAGTTATGCTAGGAATAAAGATAAATAATCTGAAATTGTATATAAACAGGCAGATTTCAAATTTTTTTCCAAAGTGTATTACATTTAAAATTTGCTCAAATAGACAAATAAATACTTTCATTCCTCAAAAATATGCCTTATTTGACAAAAGAGAGCTATTTAAAACTTCTTCTTTATTTACATTTTATATACACACCTAACATGACTAACACTGCATATAATAATTCACTCCAGGACTTATTTTAATGCTTTATATTTTTACAGTGTAAATACACAACTTCAAAAATATGTTTTAAATAGAAATAGGTATTATACTTTAAAGATTTTAAGAGATTCTATTAAGTATCTGAGCAGCAAAATCCCTGAACCATATATAGGAAATGACAATGAAGATAAATGTCTAGAAGACATTTCTAATTTAAACTAAAAAAGAGTGCACAATTCTATTGTCAAGAAATTAAAGAAATAAATGGCCAGTACATAGAAAGGTTAGGTTATATACCAGAGTTGTTGCTGATCTGTGACATTTCCACTACAAGTAATAGTGATATCAACATTCTTTTATTTTTCATCTAGCTCACCTCTGCATGACCAGAAATCAATTTTCAGGATTTTATTTTACCTAGAAATAGAGATGAAATGGTTATGGTTTTCATGGTGAGTTAACCCAATATATTGTTTCTAGAAAAAAATTTTTAACTATCAAACCTATGTCATATGATATTTCATAATTATAAAACTTGAACAATGATTTGCCAAATTTCATCATTTCCTGAGAAGACTAATAATGTTTAAAGCTTTTATTAACCCTTATAGACAAACCAAACACTGAGTCAACCTTCATAATATTAATCAATCAGCAAAGAACACTTACAATGAATGTGTCAGCACAATGCTACTCATTGCAGCAAATGATATCTTCATGTCCTGATTTAGTTAAAACTTATTAAAACTCTCCAGCTAAAAACCCTTATAGAATCTACCTTTAAGTAAAAGTGCATATATTTGAAGTAAATAAATGAACACTTATAAACAATTACTTGGATAAATTATCTACAAACACTGTACAGGTTTAGAAAGTAATTTAGATTAATCTTAATAATTCAGTATTAATAATATAATGGAAAAAACCAATGGATTCAATGATCCAGAAAAAAATATAATATAGCAGTTTGGGAAGATATAAATTTCTTCATAGGCTAAAATTAATAACCATAAAATACAATTTCATGACAGAAAAAATGTGCATTTTCACTGCACCAGAATCCCATACAAAGGCTAGCTTGAAATTAGATTTTGATAAGCCACTAAGTATATGGCCTATACATTTTATTAATTTTCATATTGATATAATTAAAACAATACCTGGCACAAATTACAAATTGAACATTATCTTAGATACAGTTTCTAATTTAATTTTAACAACATCCTGTGAGACTGACTAGAAGAAGAAGCAAATATAAACATATTATTGACAGTAAGAGTGAAATAGTAGGCATAATCCAGACTGTCAATGAAATTAACTATTACATTTATATGTTCAAAAAACTACTGAATAATTTTCAGATGAACCTAAACATCTTAATATAAAAAACAATTATAAAAATATGAAGAATAAACCTTAAGGAGTAAAAAACAAAGCAGTTACACCTGATGAGAAATATAAATAATGCATAGTTTTAGAAGATGGAGAAGTAATGATCAATGGTAGAATTACATAGATATTAAAATTTTCAGGGCCTAGTGAAAAATTTGTTTTCATGTTGGGAAAAATGGAGAACTAAAAATGAACCTCAGGACATAATCAAGATGGTAACATAGGAGGCTCCTAAATTTCCATCCTTCTATAAATGTACCAAACATACGCCTACATGATATCAATTCCCCCTGAGAAACATTCATACACTACTTGAGTGACTTCCACATTGGGTGACTGAGAAAACACCCAATTGGAATGTGTAGGAAAGGCTGAAGCACACTCTTTCCATAAACCCCAACTCCAACACAAGGCCTTACATCCCAGAGGACACTCCCAGTTTCCAGCCATCGTTGCTACCCACAAGTCTGCTAGTTCTAAGAGGCAATGGGGATGGAATTCATGAGTTCCACAAGCCTACAACACTATAACAAAAAAAGATGCAGTCGTTAAAGGTGTGACAGCATCCCTATAGCTATCCCCTTACCCACTCTCCTCCATGCAGATTGCACACAAAAACACAATTTCCTCATTTTTTTTCTGGACAAGGTTTGATTGCATACTTTACCAGCTGCTGCCTGAATTTCTGACTTTTAATTAATTTACATTTAAGACTAAGAAAAAGAGAGAGAGAGAGAAGACTCAAAAAAATAAATAAAAAATAAAAGTTGAGACATTATAACTGATAAAATAGAAATAACACAGATCTAGAAACTAAAAAGTTATGAACATTGATCCAGCAACAAATTTAAAAACCTAGAAGAAATGATGAATTCCTAAAATCATAAAACTTACCAAGACTGACTCAAGAAGAAATGGAAATCTAAACAGGCTTATTACTAGTAACAATATGGAATCAGTAATCAAAAACTCTCAAACAAAAAAGAACCCAGGCTTAGATGACTTCACTGGTGAATTCTACCAAACATTTGTAGAAGAATTAATGCCAATCTTTTTATAACTCTTTCAAAAAATTTAATAAGAAGGAACACTTCCTAACTCATTATATAAAACCCTTATAATTCTGATACCAATACTACACAAGGGCACCACCAAAAAAGAAAACTGGAGGCCAATATCCATGATGTCCATAGATGCAAAAATCCTCAACAAAATATCAGCAAACCAAATTCAACAATACATTAAAGAATCATAAACCATTATCAAGTGAGATTTATTCTGGTGATGCAAGCAGAATTCAACATAAGCAAATAAAAATTGTGTTTCACCACATTGAAAGAATTAAACATAAAAATCACGTGATCCTCAAAAGATGTAGAAAAAGTAATTGACAAAATTAATAACCTATCATGATAAAAATTATATATAGGTGAAATTTACCACAAATTAATAAAGGTCATATGACAAGCCCACAGCTAACATGATAATCAATGGGTGTGCATTATACATGGCAAAGTATGGTACATTAGAGATGCAATGTACAGCATAGGAAATATAGTCAGTAATATTATGATAATATGGTATGAGGTCAGATGGTTGCTGGATTTATCATGGTGATCACTTTTTTAGGTATGTGAATGTTGAATAGATCAGGAGAAAATATTTTCAAATCGCATCTTGATAAGAAGTTAATATCCAAAACATAAAACTCAAGGCAACAAACCAAAACTTAATTTAAAAAAGGGCAAAGGACAGGAATGAGAGACACTTTTTAAAAATGAAATTAATTCCCTGAGGAACATCCTTACTGTTTTCCATAGTGACTCCATCAATTTATATTGCCACCAACATTTCCCAGGTAATCCCTTTTTTCCACATTTTGACAAGCATTTAGTATCTCTTATCTCTTTGACAATTGAAATTTTATCATGTGCGAGATGATATCTCATAGTTGCTTTGATTAGCATTTAAATAAGTGATGTCATCACCTTTTCATTACCTGTTGGCTATCTCCATGCCTTCTTTGAAAAATTGCCTATTCAAGTTTTTCACCCATTTTTATTTTTCATACTTGAGATGTTAATTTATTTATTTAGTTCATATGTCACAAACTTTTTTATTGGAAAGTTCCAGGTAGTAAATACTTTAGACTTTCTTGGCTGTACCATCTCCTCTGCATTTGCTTAAATCAGTCCTTGTAGTGTGAAAGCAAGCCACAGCCAATAAGTCAAAAAATGTGTGGCTGTGGTCCACTAAAACTATAAGGGAACAAATTTAAATGTCTTAAAATTATTTACACATCAATATATTATTTTTTTTTACTTATTTTAACCATTAAAACAATGACTTTTTAGGTGACAGCCACTGAACGTTCTCAAAATGTTGATGACTTTCTTTTATATCACATATTCACTATTTTACAAAAGTCAGTGTAAAGTCTTACCCTTTTGAAGAACTCTCCATTGTTGCAAATCCTAAATTATGCTTTTATTTTTTAATTACTTAAATCTTTTCATTTCAGTAAAAACCTTAATTAGTTTTAATTTTAATGCAAATACTGGGTGATTGGTGATGTATCAAGTAAATATATTCTTTAAAAGATGTGTTTAATAATTACAAAAACCAAAATCCAGAATTAATTTGGTGTTAAGGTAGCATCATACATCTCACTGCATGCTCTTTCTTTATTGACCCCAATTCTGAAAAACTGTAGAATCAAAATATATCCACATGAAAAACATTAGGGGAAATACTGTTAAAAATGAAAATTCCTGATTTTTCTTGGTAAAATATGGTTAACATTAATCTAGTAATCAATAAATGGGCAGAAGTCTGGGAGAAAAATCATAGCAAGTAAAAATATAAAATACAAATGAATTAGAAAATCTAATATTGAAACATATTAAACAGCATTTGTAAAGTTGCAACTACTATGATTATACAGAATTATATTAAAATTTAACATGCAAATTTAATATAATAAACATGTTTATAAAATAAAATATAGGTCAAATTATAAAATTAATAGATGCGATATTTTAACAAAACATAATTCATAATTACTACATAAATTAATAATAAAGAATGTAGTGAAAATTTACCCTTCATTAGCAATTCACAATACCATAATAGTGTGAAGAGGTTAATTT
>PVJL010013115.1:0-33761 GCA_004026885.1 Lyroderma lyra | reverse complement strand
CAGCCAAGAATAAATAACCCAGCAAAATTATCTTTCAGATATGAAGGTGGAATAAAGATCTTCTTAGACAAACAGAAGCTGAGGGAATTTGCCAGCACGAGGCCAGCACTCCAAGAAATACTGAAAGAGGCTCTTCAGTCTGAAACAAAACATCAGGAAAAATGGAACAAAGTTAGGGCAATAAGAAAGAAACAAAAACAAACAAACAAACAAACAAACAAACAAAAACAAAGAAGAAAGAAGTAATGGCCACAGGAAATCCTCACATATCGATCATCACTCTAAATGTTAATGGACTGAACTCACCAATAAAAAGACACAGAGTAGCAGACTGGATTAAAAAACAGAAGGCATCCATATGCTGTCTCCAAGAAACACACCTCAGCTGAAAGGACATACACAGAGTGAAAGGATGGGATACAATACTCCAAGCAAATGATAACCAGAGAAAAGCAGGAGTGGCCATACTGATATCTGATGAAATAAACTTTAAGTTAAAAAAGCTAGTAAAAGACAAAGATGGTCATTACATAATGATAAAAGCCACAATGCAACAACAAGAAGAGTTGACACTAATCAACATATATGCTC
The DNA here is from genome assembly GCA_004026885.1 of Lyroderma lyra. Classification (NCBI taxonomy): domain Eukaryota; kingdom Metazoa; phylum Chordata; class Mammalia; order Chiroptera; family Megadermatidae; genus Lyroderma; species Lyroderma lyra. Next base: position 33,170 of record PVJL010013115.1, on the reverse strand, counting down.
CCAACCAGGAGGCACCAAAATATACAAAGAAACTACTAACAGACTTGAAAGGAGAAACTGATGAATACACAATCATAGTGGGAGAATTAAACACCCCGCTAACAGCCATGGACAGATCATCCAAACAGAAAATAAATAAGGAAATAACAGCTCTAAATGACACATTACAGCAATTGGACATCATTGACATTTACAGGACACTTCATCCAGTAAAAAGAGACTGCACATTCTTTTCTAGTGCACGTGGAACATTCTCAAGAATAGACCATATGCTAGGACACAAAAGTAGCCTCAGCAAATTCAAGAACATCGAAATCATACCAAGTGTTTTCTCAGACGACAAAGCTTTGAAATTGGAGATCAACTGTAAAAGGAATGCAGAAAAAAACACATACACATGGAGATGAAACAACAACTTATTAAAAAAGGACTGGATGAAAGAACAAATAAAAGATGAGATTAAAACATATTATAGAAACTAATGACAATGAAAATACAACGTATCAGAATTACTGGGACACAGCGAAAGCAGTAATAAGAGGTAAATTTATATCATTACAGGCCTATCTTAAGAAACAAGAAAAATCACAAGCAAACATCTTAGCATCCCATCTTAAAGAACTAGAATAAGAAGAGCAGACAAAACCCAAAGTCAGCAGAAGGAAAGAAATAATGAAAATTAAAGCAGAGCTAAACCAATTAGAGAATAGAAAGACAATAGAAAAAAATAATATTACAAAGAGGTGGTTCTTGAGAAAGTCAACAAAATTGACAAACCCCTGGCGAGACTAATCAAATGACGAAAGGAAAGGACACAAATATCCAAAATTAGAAATGAAAGGGGAGAAATTACCACTGATACCACAGAAACACAAAGGATTATAAGAAAATATTATGAAGGACTTTATGCCATGAAATTTAACAACCTAGAAGAAATGGACAAGTTTCTAGAAACTTATAGCCTACCAAGACTGAACCAAGAAGAACTGGATAATCTAAATAGACCAATCAATAGCAATGAGATCGAAATGACTATCCATAATCTCCCTAAAGGCAAAAGCCCTGGACCAGATGGTTTCACCAACGAGTTCTACCAAGCATTCAAAGAAGAATTAATGCCTATCCTCCTCAGACTCTTCCAAAAAATTGAAGAGGAAGCAATACTTCCTAACTCATTCTATGAGGCCAACATTTCTCTAATACCAAAGACAACACAAAAAAAGAAAACTATTAACCAATATCTCTGATGAACACAGATGCAAAAATCCTGAACAAAATATTAGCAAACAGAATACAACAATGCATCAAAAAGATCATACATCATGATCAAGTGGGATTCATCCCGAGAGCACAAGGATGGTTCAACATACGAAAATCAATCAATGTGATACACCCTATAAACAAAATCAAAGATAAAGACCATATGGTCATTTCAATTGATGCAGAAAAAGCTTTTGACAAGGTACAATATCCATTTATGATCAAAACACTAAATAAAACAGGTATAGAAGGAAAGTATCTCAACATAATAAAGGCCATATATGACAGACCCTTGGCTAACATTATACTGAATGGGGAAAAGCTGAAACCTATTCCCCTAAAATCAGGAACAAGACAGGGATGTCCCCTGTAACCAGTGTTATTTAATATAGTACTGGAAGTTCTTGCCACAGCAATCAGACAAGACAAAGGAATCAAAGGTATCCAAATTGGGAAAGAAGAGGTCAAATTGTCACTATTTGCAGATGACATGATCCTTTATATAAAATACTCCAAAGATTCCACCAGGAAACTATGAGAAACAATTAAGGAATATAGTAAAGTTGCAGGATACAAAATCAATGTATAAAAATCAACAGCATTCCTCTATACAAACAATGCATCCTCAGAAAAAGAAATTAGGGAGTCAATTCCCTTTGCTATCACAACAAAAAGAATGAAATACCTGGGAATTAACTTAACGAAGAATGTGACAGACTTATACACTGAAAACTATAAGACACTTTTGAAAGAAATTGGAACAGACTTTAACAGGTGGAAAAATATCCCCTGTTCATGGATAGGAAGACCTAATATTGTTAAAATAGCCATTCTGCCCAAAACAATCTACAGATTTAATGCAATACCCATCAAAATCCCACAGTCATACTTTCGTGAAATAGATAAAAGAATTATTAGATTTATATGGAACCATAAAAGACCTCGAAATGCCAAAGCAATACTACATAAAAAGAATAAGGCTGGTGGCATTACACTTCCTGACTTCTATTTATATTACAAAGCATCAATAGTCAAAACAGCTTGGTACTGGCAGAGGAACAGAAATATAGATCAATGGAATAGAACTGAAAACCCAGAAATAAACCCACAAATATGTGGACAAATAATTTTCGATAAAAACATACAATGGGGAAAAGACAACCTCTTTAGTAGGTGGTGCTGGGAAAACTGGAAAAACATATGCAAAAGAATGAACCTGAGCTGTGAACTCTCTCCATATACAAAAATTAACTGAAAATGGATTAAAGCCCTTCATATAAGACCTGCAACTATAAACTGTATAGAAGAAGACATTGGTACTAAACTTATAGACCTAGGACTCAAGGAAGACTTCATGAACCTGTCCTCAAAGGCAAGGGAAGTAAAAGCGAAAATAAATGTATGAGTCTATATCAAACTAAAAAGCTTCTAAACAGCAAAAGAAACCATCAACAAGGCAAAGAGACAGCCAACTGAATGGGAGAAAATATTTGCAAATAACGCATCAGATAAGGGTTTAATATCTAAAATATATAAAGAGCTAATAAGACTTAACAACAAAAAAACAAACAACCCAATTGAAAAGTGGGCAGAAGAACTAAACAGACACTTCTTCCATGAAGAAATACAAATTGCCAGCAGACATATGAGAAAATGCTCATCCTCATTAGCTATCAGGGAAATGCAAATCAAGACCACAATGAGATACTACCTCACACCTGTGAGAATGGCTATTATCAACAAGACAAGGAATAACAAGTGCTGGAGAGGATGTGGAGAAAAAGGGACTCTGGTACACTGCTGGTGGGAGTACAAACTGGTACAACCACTGTGGAAGGCAGTGTGGAGGTTCCTCAGAAAATTGGGAATGGAGCTCCCATTTGACCCAGCAATCCCCCTTCTGGGGATCTACCCAAAGAACTTGAAAACCTTTGTCCGCAAAGACTTATGTACCCCAATGTTCATTGCCGTGCTGTTCACAGTGGCCAAAACATGGAAACAACCAAAGTGCCCTGCAACAGATGACTGGATAAAGAAGCCGTGGTACCTATACACAATGGAATATTACTCAGCTATAAGAAAAGATGAAATATTGCCATTTGCGACAAAATTGATGGACCTGGAGATCATCATGCTTAGTGAAATAAGCCAGACAGTAAAAACAAAGCACTGTATGACTTCACTCATATGCGGAATATAAAACTGAAAGCAACGAAAAAAATAAATGAACAAACAAATAACCCATGGACACAATCAATAGTTTAATGTTTATTTGGGTATGAGTGGGTTAGGGAGGGGAGAAAGGGGAGGGGGTGGGAGAGGAGCGGGGGAAGCTACATATAAGGTGATGGAATGAGAAGTCACATTAGGTGGTGAACTGATTATACATCAAGTTAACAATGCACTGTAGAATTGTATGCCTGAAACCTATGTAATCCTTGATAACAGATGTCACCCCAATAAAAAAAAAAAAGAGCGAGAGTAAAAATGAGGAGAGGAAAATATGAGAAGCCTGAGTCTAAAATGAATAGTAAAACACCATACAGCAATTAAAATATAATGAAAATTTCAATTAAATATTTGTGATGAAGTACATTTTAATTTACCAAAAAAGAAAGAAAAAGAAATGAGATTCAGAAGGAAATCAGCTAGAGGAGAATAAGTCACCACAATGATAATCTGGTTATTAATTTATTTTTTATTGGAAATACTGTTCTGGGCCTAGTTGATATGAAAACTAGTGGCCAAAGAATCTAAAGCCATTGCATCCTATGCTCAATTTTCTCAGTCATCTTACAGAGAGAAAATCTGTAGGGCAAATGAACACAATTCAGAAAGCCTGGAATTATGAACTATCATGAGAAATCGAATGAGAAATCTGACCTGTTGAAATGAAAAAGCAGGTACCTCATGTGTTTTTCTCCAAGAGCTTCACATTTGACATGAGAAATGTGAGTTGTATCTGGATAAATTGTTGTGGTAATGTTACCAAGTCCTGTCGCCCTACACAATTGCAGAGTTTTACCTCTTACTTCTCAGCTACCCTTCCATTTTAACTTTTAACTTTTGCAAATGTTATCCTTAAATGTAAAGTTCTTAGCAATTTCTCTTCTACAAACTCTCCCATGTAGCCACATATGTATGTCTATCCTTGCAGCATTATTTGTAATAGCAAAAGAAATACATAAATGTTCATAATGTGGTAGCACCTACAAGTAAAGCGGGTGATATTTAGAGAAAAAAAAATTCTATCATTAAGCCTATATGTGGACTATATACACTGCATTATTATCTATATATTATACTTATTAGGACAATCACCTGTTTGCTTGTTAACCAGCATTTTGGAGAGGAGAAAGAGGTAAAAGTGGCTTGTCACATTTACCGATTGTCATCACAGGAATTTACTAGCTCCTTTCTTTTTATAGAGATGGTTATATTTTCATTGAATCTAGGCAGAGTTAAAAATTATGTATGTGTCTATTTGTATTATATGTGGGTATTCAAACCATATATATGGAGGAATATATATAGATACTGATAGAGTAGATAAATTAATTCTATCAATAAAGGCCCTATAATCTCTTCATTTAAAAAAGTGTGATAGTTTAATTGGATTAAAAATCATCTTGGTTTACTGATGAGGAAACTGGGTTACAGATGGAATGCATTTACTCCCTAAGATTTTAAATTTGAGATATAATTAAAACTCTTAATTGATTTATAATTCATTGTTTGGTCCATACAGATATAGTTGTTATTTCAAGGAGATTATTTCAAGGAGTTAGAAATCTTCTAGTTGAACTTCCTCATTTTAACAATGAAGCAATTGTTCACAGATGTTAGCTGACTTTCCCCACATTTTATACACACACACACACACACACACACACACACACACTCACACACAGAGTGAGATTTAAAAGCTATACTATCTACATATTTTATGTCATTTCTCACTTAGGGCTGTGGCAAAGAGAAATAGCAGAAAGGGAATGTCCCATTTTGGCTGTGCTAATTTGGCTCTATCCAGACTTCCAATTCTGGGTGGGTGCAGTCTATCCCAGACAATACTGACTCATATTTCCTTTTCTTTTTTTCCTTTTGTCTTTTTTCTGTAACTTTTCTTTTGATTGTTCATCTATCTTTATCTTTTCTTAAAGTCTCTCTAATTTCAGAGTCCAAAATGTTATACAGATGGAGAGATTTTATCAAGGTTATGTTAGAGTTAGGGTTGGTGCTGGAAGAGTTAGACACAATTTCTGGTATATAACAACAATAATAACACCCTGTGCCATATTCTATTACCATTAATTTCTAACCCAGGAGACACAGTAATACCTTTCAGAATAGACCTTTTCTGTCCACCAAGTTTAATAGCCTCTTTATAACTAAATTATTTATATATCTATTTAAACTTTAAAAATATCATGAGAAAAAATATAAGAAGCCTGATAATACATATATCAGTGTTCTTTAGCTACAAAAAACAGTAATGAACTCTTAATAATGAAGGAAGGAAGGAAAGAAAGATGGAAGCAAGGAAGAAAGGGGAAAGGAAGGGAAGAAGGAAGAAAGGGAAAGAAAGAAACGAAAAAAGACACCGAGTGGATTGTTTGGAGGGCTACCGAATTGGTATGTCGAATAACCAGGCCTATGGAAGTTAGGGACTTGGGCATTTAGGTGATCTACGTAGTGGGGAATCATGTGATTATGTTAGGAGCTGCCACCAGATGACTCATTTCTAAGTGCCTTCTAGTCCCGTGTGTCTCTACGCATGATTGAAGTTTGTAGAAAAAACAGCCTGATCATTCTAGCTTACCTTGTTTCTGAAGTCCTGTGATCGACAGCTCAGTAGAATCAGGTAGAGTGCCAGGACAGAGCCTACAAAGGAATGGATGCTGGGAAGGAAGCAGAAAGAAGAAAAGTCTGTACATTGTAATTATTGGCTGTATGACATACACACATGCCCTTCTTTCCATAAATCATTTGAAAATATTTCAAATATATGCACATATTTGTAATATAATTTAAATAAGTAAACTACAACTGAAAGGATCTCCTCTTCCTTAGGTTTTAGTCACCACACCCACAGCGGAAGGCTCAAGCCTACCATTTCCTAGTTCAGTATCATCAGGTGATATCCATGCCTCCTCTTGTTCTGTCACAATCACATCAATGTGCTGAGCTTTAGAGCTGAAATGATACATTGCAGTGTACCAACACATCCATATGCCTAATAATAATAACAATGACAAGCAAGGGAATACAGGTACTCACTTTAGGGCTTGCCTATCTGTCTTGGTTATAAGCTATAGCTCGTGTTTATGAAGGACTTCATCCTTCACTGCCTCAATTCATACCTCTCTGGCAGTTCTTTGTGTTTGGGTTTTTTGTCTGCCCAATGAGATGTACCACCTCCATATTTAGGAAGTATCTGAGCCCTGTTGTTCAGACCTGTAGGTGGTTGTAGCCTTTTCTTTTACAATTTCAACTGTATACAATGGTTATTCTGGAGGAGTAACAATCCCTTCTAACACTGATTTATGTGTGACAACAACACTATTTTGTCTTGATTATTATCATTCCAATATAATCTCTATTAAAAAAAATAAGAATAAAGAACTTCAAATGACTATAAAGCAATTTCAGCTTCTGTTTCAGTGGAAAACATATTAGGTCCCCTAGTGAATTTAGTGAATTTACCCCCACCCCTGGCCCAGTTTTCCAGTTTCTAGGTAAGCAGAACACAGTTGTAATGGAAGAAAGATAAAAACTGAGAATAGGTCTTTGAGTTAGTTTCTTGGGGCTGCTGTAACAAAGTACTACCAACTGGGTGGCTTAAACAACCAAATTTATTCTCTCACAGTTCTGGGCTAGAAATCTGAGATCAAGATGTCAGTCAACAGGGTTGGTTGCTTCTGAGGGCTATGGGAGAGAATCTATTCCCGGCTCCTCTCCTACCTTCTAGTCCGCTAAGACATTCCTTGGATCGTAGATGACATTCTTCCTATGTCTTCACATCATCTTTGCTTTGGACATGTTTGTCTCTGTTCCAAATTTCTTTTGATAAGGATACCAGTCATATTGGAATAGGACCCACTCTTGTGACCTTGTCCTAACTTGATAATCTGCAAAGTCCCTATTTCCAAATAGGTCATATTCACCAGTACTAGGAGATTAGGACTTTACTATTTTTATAGGGAACACAACCTGTAACAGTCACTAAGCATCGAATTATAACAAGTATTTCTTGCCTTTCTATTCCTGATGTGTATATTGTGGCTTTTGGAAAAAGAGCATCGTATATTAATGATTGCTGGCACAGAATGTATTACCTTTTCCAATTACCATTGGAAGATAGTGTTATGCCCCAAAAGGCAGTGAGCCCCCAATAATTGGTCAGTCCATCATTCCCTAAGGCTAGGTTCTTCTAGGCATTAGGGTACATAATATGACCAATGAGAACCATAATCATCCCATTGATTTATTTTTTTAATTATAGAGTTAATTCCTTAGAACAGTAGTTCCCAACCTTTATTTCACTTCTGTATCCCTTTTAAACCCATTTCTATAAATTGTACCCCTTGTTTTTAAAACAGCTGTTTTTAAATACTGACACTGTTCAGTGCCTATCTTGATGTAAAATGAGGTAATAAGTTAGGAAAGAAAAATTACTACACTAAAAATATAAACTACAGATTTAATTTTATAATATTTGTAACAAATAGTGATAATGATGATCAAGGATTTAAACATGAACTAAAAAACTATTTGAAAAGAATCACAATTAAAGACAACACACTTACTTTTGCTCAGTTAACAAATAAACTGATCAAACAATCTGGCCATGTATATATTTATGTGTTTGGAGAAGTTCTAGAAACATCACAAATGGATTATTCTGAAACTATACATAGTGATTGGTAGAAGAGCCATTTGGGGGAAGGGTTCATAACCATACCCTCATGAATCATCAATTGCTAATGTGGTCTAATTTTGAAGTGTCTCCATTAACAGTGATTCAAGCCTAACATTTATTGTTCTATAACTAATGTTTTGCATATTTTTTTTACTTTGTGTGCTATTTCACCATTATTGATTATTTTTCACGTACCCCTGAATGGCCCAGCCTGTACCCCCAAGGGGTACATGTACCACCACTTGGGAAGTGATGCCTTAGAGGTTATGCTGTATGGATTAGCATAAAGCTAGCAATTATATAAGTGCCAATAATGGTGCTGTAGAAAAATTAAATTCAAATACAGAATAAATATCTCTTTCTGAGTACAAATTGCTGTTTCTCCATGATAGAAAAGCCCTAACTAAGCAGCCATCTACTCTGTTTCCGATTGGATTTTCCAATGTGTCCGATTTCCAATAGCTGAAGGAATCGCAAGTCTACTGACAAATTTGATGTTTTACTAAAATATTTTTTTATATTTTTAGACTTATTGAAGTGATATTCATTACCAAGTATTACATAGGTTCCAGGGGGACAATTCTACAGTACATCGTCTATTTGTTGCATTATATATTCACCACCCAGTGTGAGTTCGCTTTCCATCACCACATATTTGGCTCCCCCTCCCTCCTTTCCCACACTGGCCCTCTTCACCCATCCCCTTTTTCCTTTCCCCCAAATAACCATTAAACTATTGATTGTGTCCATGAGTTTTTTGTTTGTTTGTTTGTTTGTTTTTTGTTGCTTTCAGTTTTATATTCCATATATGAGTGAAATCATATGGTTCTTGGTTTTTTTCTAACTGGCTTATTTCACTCAGTGTGATGATCTCTAGGTCCATCCATTTTGTCACAAATGGCAGTATTTCATCTTTTCTTATAGCTGATTAATATTCCATTGTGTATATGTACCACAGCTTCTTTATCCAGGCATCTGTCGCAGGGCACTTGGGTTGTTTCCATGTCTTGACCACCATGAACAGTGCTGCGATGAATATTGGGGTACATAAGTCTTTGCGGACTAAGGTTTTCAAATTGTTTGGATAGATCCCCAGAATGGGGATTGCTGGGTCAATTCCATCCCCAATTTTCTGAGGAACCTCCACACCATCTTCCACAGTGGTTGTACCAGTTTGCACTCCCACCAGCAGTGTGTGTGATATTTTCTTTTTCTCCACATCCTCTCCAGCACTTGTTATTTCTTTTCTTGCTGATAATAGTCATTCTTTTTTTTTTCTTTTTTTTCTTTTTTTTGGTATGTGGTAGCTCCCTGACTGGCAATTGAACCCAGGATGCAGCGCTGACATTGCCAATGCTGAAGCCTTAAGCCACTACACCATCAGGGAACTCCCTGATAATAGTCATTCTAACAAGTGTGAGGTGGTATCTCATTGTGGTTTTGATTTGCATTTCCCTGATAGCTAATGAGGATGAGCATTTTTTCATGTCTGCTGGCCTTTCTTCATGGGAAAAGTGTGTTTAGGTGCTCTGCCCATGTTTTAATTGGATTGTTTGGTTTTCTGTTGTTAAATCATATAGTTCTTTATATATTTTAGATATTAGACCCTTATCTGATGTATTGTTTGCAAATATTTTCTCCCATTCTGCTGTCTTTTTGCTTTGTTGATAGTTTTTATTTTTTTTTGCTCTGCAGAAGCTTTTTAGTTTAATATAGTTCCATTAATTGTTTTTGCTTTTATTTCCCTTGCCTTTGAGGTCAGGTTCATGAAAAGTCTTCCTTGAGCCCTAGGTCTATAAGTTTAGTACCAGTGGTTTCACTTATACACTCTGTTATTTTGGGTCTTATATGAAGGTCTTTAATCCATTTTGAGTTACTTTTAGTTTATGGTGAATGTTCACAGCTCAGATTCATTCTTTTGCATATATTTTTTCAGTTTTCCCAACACCAACTACTGAAGAGGCTGTCTTTTCTCCATTGCATATTTTTTGTTCCTTTATCAAAAATTATTTCTCCCTAAATTTATGGGTTTATTTCTGGGTTTTCAGTTCTGTTTCATTGGTCTATGTGTCTGCTCTTCTGCCAATAGTAAGCTATTTTGGTTATTGATCCTTTGTTGTATAAATTGAAATTGGGGAGCATGATACCAGCAGCCTTATTCTCTTTATGTAGTATTCCTTTGGCAATTTGAGGTCTATTATGGTTCCATATAAATCTGATAATTTTTAAATCTATTTTATGAAAGTATGATTGTGGAATTTTGATGGGAATTGCCCTAAATCTGTACATTGCTTTGGGTAATATGGCCATTTTAACAATGTTAAGTTTTCCTATCCATGAATACAAAATATCTTTCCATTTCTTTGTGTCCTCTTCTATTTCTTTCAAGAGTGTCTTATACTTTTAGCTGTGTAAGTTCACCATGTTCTTTGTTAATTTCCAGGTATCTTATTCTTTTTGTTGTGATAGGAAAAGGAATTGACTCTCAAATTTCTTTTTCTGAAGATTCATTGTTTGTATATAGGAATGATATTGATTTTTCTACATCAATTTTGTATTTTGCAATTTTACTGTGTTTATTGTTTCTAATAGTTTTCTGGGGTAGTCTTTGGAATTTTCTATATAAAGGATCATGTTGTCTGCAAATAGTGACAATTTGACCTCCTCTCTCCCAATTTTGATACCTTTTATTCCTTTCTCTTTCCTGATTGCTTTGGCTAGAACTTCCAGTACTATACTGAATAGCAGTGGTGACAGGGAGCATCCCTGTCTTGTTCTTGATTTTAGGGGTATGGGCTTCAGCTTTTACCCATTCAGTATGATATTAGCTGAGTGTTTGTCGTATATGGACTTTATTATGTTGAGTACTTTCCTTCTATACCCATTTTATTCAGTGTTTTGAACATAAATGGATGTTGTATTTTGTTGAATGTTTTTTTGCAACAATTGATAAGATCATATGGTCTTTATCTTTTATTTTGTTGATGTGGTGTATCACCATGATTGATTTTCTTATGTTGAACTATTCTTGTGTTCTTGGGATGAATCCCACTTAATCATGATGTATGATCTTTTTGATGCATTGTTGTTTCTATTTGCTAATATTTTGTTTAGAATTTTTGCATCTGTGTTCATCATAGATATCAGTCTATAGTTTTCTCTTTTTGTGTTGTCTTTATCAGACTTTGGTATTAGGGTAATGTTGGCCTCATAGAATGAGTTAGGAAGTATTGCTTCATCTTCAATATGTTGGAAGTGTTTGAGAAGGATAAGTGTTAATTCTTCTTTGAATGCTTGGTAAAATTTATTTGTGAGACAGTTTAGTCCAGAGCTTTTGCCTCTAGGGAGGTTGTGAATAGTCATTTCAATGTCTTTTCTATTGATTGGTCTATTAGATTATCTAGTTCTTCTTGGCTATAAGTTTCTAGAAACTTGTCCATTTCTTCTAGGTTGTAAAATTTAGTGGTGTAAAAACCTTTATAATAGTTTCTTATAATCCTTTGTATTTCTGTGGTATCAGCGGTAACTTCTCCCCTTTCATTTCTAATTTTGGATATTTGTGTCTTCTCCTTTTGCCCTTTGATTAGTCTAGCAAGGGGTTTGACAATTTTGTTGACTTTCTCAAAGAACCAGCTCTTTGTAATATTAAATTTTCCTATTGAATTTCTGTTCTTGATTTCATTTAGCTCTGCTTTAATTTTTATTATTTCCTTCCTTTTGCTGACTTTGGTTCTTTTTTGTTTGTTTGTTCTTTTTCTAGTTTTTAAAGATAAGATGTTAGGATGTTTACTTGTGATTTTTCTTGTTTCTTAAGATAGGCCTGTAATAATATAAACTTCCCTCTTATTACTGCTTTTGTTGTGTCCCAATAATTTTGATATGTTGTATTTTCATTGTCATTAGTTTCTGTATATTTCCAAATCTCTTCTTTTCTTTGTTCTTTGATCCAGTCATTTTTTAATAAGATGTTGTTTAATCTCTATGTATATGTGACTTTTTTTTTCTGCTTTACTTTTACACTTAATCTCCAATTTCAGAGCTTTGTGGTCTGAGAATACACTTGGTATGATTTCAGTCTTCTTGAATTTGCTGAGGCTACTTTTGTGTCTGAGGATATGGTCTATCCTTGAGAATGTTCCATGTGCATTAGAAAAGAAGGTATCATCTCTTTTTGCTGGATGAAGTGTCCTGTAAATGTCAATTATGTCCAATTGCTGTAATGTGTTATTTAGAGCTGATACTTTCTTATTTATTTTCTATTTGGATGATCTGTCCATGGCTGTTAAGGGAGTGTTTAGGTCTCCTACAATGATTGTGCTTTTGTCAGTTTCTTCTTTCAGATCTGTTATATTTTGGTGCTTCCTGATTGGGAACATATATATTAATTAGTGTCAAGTCTTGTTGTTGTAGTATGCCTTTTATCACTACTTAATATCCATCTTTGTCTCTTGTTAGTCTTTTTTAACCTGAAGTTTGTTTCATCATATATCAGTATGGCAACTCCTGCTTTTCTGTGCTTATCATTTGCTTGGAGTATTGATTTCCATTCTTTTGCTCTGTGTCTGTGTTTGTCCTTATGGCTGAGGTATGTCTCTTGGGGACAGAATATGGATGGGTTTTGTTTTTTAATCCAGTCTGCTACACTGTGTCTTTTTATTGGTGAGTTAAGTCCATTAACATTTATGGTGATGATTAGGGGTTCCTTGGTGGCCTACTGGCTAGGATTCGGCACTCTCACCACCACAATCCAAGGCTCAATTCCTGGTCAGGGAACCACAGAGTAAAATAAAAATAATAGAGTAATGATTTGTATATGAGGATTTCCTATGGCCATTACTTCATTACTTTCTTTCTTGCTTGCCTTTTTTTGTTTGTTTGTTTGTTTCTTTTTTGTTTTCCCAACTCTATTCCATTTATTCTGATATTTTGTTTCAGGTTCAAGAGCCTCCTTATGTATTTCTTGAAGTGCTGGCTTCATAGTGGTGAATTCCCTCAGCTTCTGTGTGTCTGAGAAGGTCTTTATTCCTCCTTCATATCTGAAGGATGATTTCGCTGCACAATTTATTCTGGGCTGGAAGTTTCTCTCTTTTAATATTTTCAGTATTTGATTCCACTCCCTCCTGGCTTGTAGAGTTTCTGCTGAGAAGTCAGATGCCAGCCTGATGGTTTTCCTCTAAAGGTTATAATTCTTTTCTCCCTGGCTGCCTGGAGAATTGTCTCTTTGTTTTTGGTTTTTGATGTCTTCAGTACAATGTATCTTGGAGGAGATCTGCTAGCATCCAGGTCTAGGAGACCTATTATCTTCTTGAATTTGGGATTCCAGCTTTTTCCGTAGGTTTAGAAAAGTTCTCGTCTACTACGTGTTTGAGTATGCTCTCTGTAGATTGCTGTTTCTTCTTCTAATCCTATTATCCTGATGTTGTTTTGTCTCATGGAGTCAGATAGTTACTGCAGAGTTCAGTTAGTTGTTATGGGTAGGGTAGTGATCCATCTCTGCTCCCTCCCTACTCCCCTGCTCACTCTGCTTTCTCTAACCTTCAGTTGTTTTCTTCTGATTTCTCAGTTGTCACTGTGCCACTCAGGGTTTCCCATGTTGTCTCCTGGCTGGCCATTTAAGTATATTTTCTGGGAAAGGATTTTGGGACCTCCTTTCTTGTCCTTCATCTTGCTGAACTCCTCGATTATTTTTTTGTGTAATATTTTTACTTTAGTAGTGAGAGCCTAATAGACTATAGTAAGGGAAAGGCAATGTTGATTCTACCTGTAGTCTTCATCCTTGCCACCATGACTACATTTTAAATGAGTATGAATAACATTAGACTGAGAGGAGCCTGAGAGCTATATTCATATGTACACACAGAATTGTGTGTTTGGCTCTCATAGCATTTAAAAACATTAGACAATTTCATCTAAAAATTTGGTTTTATACCTTGTCTTAACACACATGGCAACACTGTCCCCACGTTCCAACATGGTAAGATTGAGCTAGAACTGATTCAGAGCTGCCTTTTTAAATAGAAATACTCCCTCCAGTTTGCCACAGCTCCAAGCATCTGCAGTTGACTTTCACTAAATTCTCTTCCCTTTTTTATGGTACAGTTCTGACACTTACAGATTTTTGAGTATGTAACACTTGTGCTAGATTACCTTGAGAAGAAACATAACTGATAATCTAAGTTTGTCATTCTGTCCCCTCTTATTAAGAACTTATCTGGTGTGGGACTATCTTGTGAACATTCACCTGAATCACAAATATGCTCAGCCCTGAGCAAGCCTTGCCCAAACTTTCATGTCCCTAGGCCTGAGATCAAGCTTTTACAGGTCCCTGAACATTGGACAGACCATTTGCAACAATTCAGAAAGTAATATAGAGTCTCATTTCAGATAATTTCTCATTCTAGGCCAAGTGTAAAATGAAAAGTACTGCTTATATGCCTGCCCATTGTGAAGGTTTTGTTCCTTCAGTGCTCCTTAGGACCATCCTTGAGAGAAACTGTAACTTGTGTGTTTGTTCATTTCTGGCTGCAGTAGGTCTGCCTCTGGCTCATGTTGGTACATCACAATATCTAATAATCACTAAAGGTTTTTGTAATCTCTTTTCTTAGTGCACTTACCCAGTGCAGTTATTTTGCTTTGGAGAAAACTAGGAGAATGTTTATAGAATACAGTACTGTATTAGATGCTTCCTTAGGGGCATCTCTCCTCTCCTTCATTGAAGAGGTTCTGGATTCATCAACCAATTCAAGTTTAGTGATTAAGGACAGATGGTAATTTCTTTGTTTTGTGACCAAAGTATAGTTTCTTTTTGCTAACATGGGGACATTAGGATGAAAATCTTAATGAAGAATTTTGCAATTTGTCTTTCTATGTCATTCTAGGGAGATTTTTTTTCTTGTTAATTTTTTCTCCAAGATTTGATCAGCATACTCAATGTGATTTTGATTCAGGTGAATTTACATAAGCTCAGCCACCTCAGATTCCTTCCATTCTATCCAAGACCTGGAAGTACATTTCAACTTAAACACTTTTAACAGCATTTTAAATCTAAGGAGCATAGTCAGTAAAATGCTTTTTAGAAAGTTCAGTGAGGAATTTGGCCAGGAGATTGCTTTGGACAGCAGCTCTTTCCCCAATCTTCAGTCTGCCAGACTACTCCATTAAATTTTTGGATTTTCCAGGTCTCTACAATCACAGCTGTGAAGACATCTTTCTGGAATCCTCACTGTGAGAAGCTGGTGGGATTCCTGAAGGCAAAGCTCATAAAAGTATTGGCATCTTGGAAGACTGTGGTCCTGAGGACTTATTCCCACACTCATCCACATTCAACCATTCAACAAAATTATCTTGCTTGTTATTTTTTCAGATGGTTGAAAAGATTTATTGAAACATGGAGGCACTGTAGTTGTTTGAGCACTCAGCCCTGCCCTACTAACGGGGACAGACTTTCTAGCGGATTTCAGCATCAGTGGCTGTCTGGGAAGCTTTCATTCCTCTTCCCTTGAGCAGCTATGTGTTCCTCAACTACAACTGAAGAACATACACAACACACTTAAGGGACACTCATAGATGACATGCATGGGAGATGAGAGACATTGCAACACTGGACTACATTGGACACACACTATACTATATAAAGCCACTAAGGAAAAACTTAGAGTCATAATAGATATACCTACTACATAGAAGTAAATACAGAGAGGAAGCCAAAATGAGGTAACAGAAACACATCCCAAATAAAAGAATGAGAGAACTTCCAGAAATAGAGCTAGATGAAATGGAGACAATCACCCTACTAGAGAAAGAGTTCAAAATACAGGTTATAAGAATGCTTAAAGGAACATAGTGAAACCTTAAACAGAGATACCAGCCATAAAGAAGGATATACAAACCATAAAAACCAACTAGTCAGAAATAAAGAATACAGTAACTGAAATGAAGCTTACACTAGGAGGAATCAACAGCAGGTTAGATGAAACACAAAATTGAATCAGCAATCTGGAAAACAAGGTTGCAGAAAATACTCAAGTGGAAGAGCAAAAAGAAAAACATTAAAAAAAAAAAATGGATAGCCTGATAGACCTCTGGGACAATACCAAGAGTCACAACATTCAGGTGATAGGGGTACCAGAGGAAGAAGAGCAGGAGCAAGGGATCAAAAACCTATTTGAAAAATATAATAACTGGAAACTTCCCCAACCTGGCAAAAGAACTAGACACACAAGCCCAAGAAGCACAGAGTCTAGATGACTCTAAACAGGCCACACCAAAACACATCATAATTAATATGTTAAAGGTTAAAGACACAGAATCCTAAAAGCAGCAAGCAAAGACAAATACTTAGAAGGGAGCTCTCATAAGACTATCAGGGGATTTCTTAACACAATCTTTGTAGACCAGGAGAGAGTAGCAGGAACTATTCAAAGTAATAAGAAAAAATTTTTCTGCAACCAAGACTAGTCTACCTAACAAGATTATCATTTATAATTGATGAGAGATAAAGAACTTCCCAGGCAAGAAAAAGCAAAAGGCATTCACTATTACCAGGCCATGTTACAAGAAATGTTAAAAGGACTTCTTTAAGCAGAAGAATAGAGAAAACGAGCAAAGAAAAGAAGATCAAAACATTAATAATAACAAAGTGATAAGTATGCACCTATCAGGAATCACTTTAAATGTAAATGGACTAAATGTTCCAATGAAAAACGTAGGGTAGCTGAATGGATAAGAACACAAGACCGTGGCATATGCTGTCTACAAGAGACCTCAGAAGGAAAGGCACACAGAGACACAGAGACTGAAAAAAAAAAGGAAAGGAAAAAGGATATTTCATGTAAATGGAAACAAGAAAAGAGCTGGGGTAGCAATACTTGTATTGGACAAAATAAATGTTAAAACAAAGACTCTAACTAGAGGCAAAGAAGGACATTACCTAATTATATAGGGTTCAATCCAACAAGAGGACATCACTTTTATAAACATTTATGCACTTAACATAGGAGCACCTAAATATATAAAGCAAATATTGACTGACATTAAGGCAGAAATCAAGAGTAACACAATCATAGTAAAGGACTTTAACACCATACTGACACCAATGGACAGATTTTTCAAACAGAAAATCAACATGGATACAGTGGCCTTAAATGACACACTAAGCCAGATGGATTTAATTGATGTTTTTAGACCATTTCAACCCAAAGCAGCAGAACATTAAATTCTTTTCAATTGCACATGAAACATTTTCCAAGATAAACCACATTAGGCCACAAAATAAGCCTCCATAAATTTAAGAAAGTTGAAATTATATCAAGAACTTTATTTGACCACAGTAGTATGAAACTAGAAATCGATTACAAGAAAAAACTGAAAAATGCCCAAACACATGGAATCTAAACACTATGCCTCTAAACAATGAATGGGTCAACAATGAGATTAAGGAAGATATCAAAGTGTACCTTGAGGCAAACAAGAATGAAAACACAACTATCTAAAAATTGGTGGGACACAGCAAAAGCAGTCCTACGAGGGAAACTCATAGCATGCAGGCCTACCTAAAGAAAGAAGAAAAATATCAATTACACAGTTTAATGTTACACTTAAGGAAACTGGGAAAAGACCAGCAAACAAATCTCAAAGTGAATACAAGGAAGGAATAATAAAAAGCAGAGCAGAAATAAACAAAATTGAGACTGAAAAGACAATACCAAAGATCAATGAAGCCAAGAGCTGGTTTTTCAAAAAGATAAACAAAAGTGACAGACCTTTAACCAGACTGCTCAAGAAGAAAGAGAGAGGTCCTAAATAAATATAATAAAAAATGAAAGAGGAGAAGTGACAGAACACATCACAGAAATACAAAAAATTATAAGAAGACAATCTGGAAGAAATGGGTAGATCCTTGGAAACATACAAGCTGCCAAACCTAAATCAAGAAGAAATGGAAAATCTAAACAAACCAGTTACTAACAATGAAACCAAAGCAGTAATCAACAAGCTCCCAATAAACAAAAGTCCTGGACGAGATGGATTCACAGGTGAATTTTACTGAATGTTCCAAAAAGAATTAACACCTGTTCTCCTCAAACTATTCCAAACCTCTAAGAAGAGGGTAGGATCCCAAACTCATTTTATGAGTCCACCATGTCCCTGACTCTAAAACTAGACAAAAACACTACCAAAAATAAAAATGATAGTTCAATATTCCTAATGAACATAGATGCAAAAATTCTCAACAAAATATTAGCGAATTGAATTGAGGAATACATTAAAAAAGTCATACACTACGATCAGATGGGATTCATTCCTGGGATGCAAGGTTGGTTTAATATATGTAAATCAATTAATGTGATACCACATATACAAAATGAAAAATAAAAATCATATGGTCATTTCAATAGATGCAGAAAAAGCATTTGACAAAGTCTGGCAGCCATTTATGATAAAAACTCTCAGCAAAGTGAGTATAGAAGGAACATATCTCAATATAGCAAAGGCTATATAGGATAAACACACAGCTAACATAATACTCAATGGGGAAAAGCTAAAAGCATTCCCCGTGAGATCAGAAATAAGATAGTAATGCCCACTGTCACCACTCTTATTCAACATAGTATTGGAAGTGCTAGCCACAGCAATCACACAAGAAAAAGAAAGAAAACCCATCCAAATAGGAAAGGAAGAAGTAAAACTGTCATTATTTGCAGATGACATGATACTTTATACAGGGTCCAGCAGAAGTAATGCTCTTTTTTAAGTAGTTATGTAAATATAGTTATGATGTTGTTATATGACAGAACTACCTGTTTATGATTTTCATATAGATTACCAGATCATAAAAAGGGGGCATTATTTGTGCCAGACCCTGTATAGAAAAGCCCAAAGATTTCATCCCAAAATTGATAAATGAATTTATTGAAGTAGCAGGATAAAAAAATTGATATCCAGAAATTAGTTGCATTCTTATTCGCCAGTAACAAACTAGCAGAATGAAAAATTAAGAAACAATTCCACTTACAATTGCATAAAAAAAAAGAAAAAAGAAAAAGGAAAAAAGAAAACTAGGAATAAATTTAACCAAGGAAGTAAAAGACCTGTACTCAGAAAATATAAGACACTGAAGAGAGAAGTCAAAGAAGACACAAATAAATGGAAACACATACCAGGTTCATGGATAGGAATAATTAATATAGTTAAAATGTCCATACTACCCAGAGCAATCTATGGATTCCATGCAATTCCTATCAAAATACCAGTAGCACTTTTCACAAAACTAGAACAAATAATCCTAAAATTTATGGAACCACAAATAAACTAGAATAGCCACAGCAACTCTGAGAAAGAAGAACAAAGTTGGAGGAATCATGCAACCAGACATCAAAATATACTACAAGTCCACAGTTATCAAAACAGCATGGTATTGGCATAAAAACAGACACATGGATCAATGGAACAGAATAGAGAGCCCAGAAATAACCCTATGTCTGTGTGGCCAATTAATCTATGTCTGCATGGCCAAAGAAAACAAGAATTTATATTGGAGTAAAGACAGTCTATTGAACAAATGGTGTTGAGAAAATTGGACAAACACATTTTAAAAAATGAAATTGGACCACCTTCTTTCACTGTATACAAAAATAAACTCAAAATGGATTAAAGACTTAAATGCAACCCCTGAAACCATAAAACTCCTATAAGAAAATATAGGAAGGAACCTCTCAGACATTACCTTTAGTAATACCTTTAATGATATATCTTCTTGGACAAAGGAAACAGGAAAAAATAAACAAATGGCACTACAATAGACTAAAAAGTTTCTTTTTCTTTTACAGTAAAAGAAGTCATCAACAAAACAGAAAAATGTCCTATAGAATGGGAGAAAATATTTGTCAATGAGGCAGCCAATATATGGTTAATAGTCAAAATTTTTGAGAAACTCATACAACTCAACACCAAAAACCAAACAACCCAATTAAAAAGTGGGCAGAAGACCTGAATAGACATTTCTCCAAAGAGGATATACAGATGGCCAATAGACATATGAAAAGATGGTCAACATCACTAATCATCAGAGAAATGCAAACCAAAACCCCAATAAGATAACCACCTCCCTCCTGTCAGAATGACTATCGTCAATAAATGCACCAACAACAAGTGTTGGAGAGGATATGGAGTAAAGGGAGCCCTTGTGCACTGTTGGTGGAACTGCAAATTGGTCCAGTCTCTATGGAAAACAGTATGGCAGTTCCTTAAAAAAGGAAAATGTAACTACCATATAATTGAGCAGTTCTCCTGGGTATTTATCCAAAGAAATCCACAACACTAATTTGAAAAAATATATGCACCCCAATGTTTGTTGCAGCATTACTCATGGTAGCCAAGATATGAAAACAACTTAAATGCCCATCAATAAAGAAGCTGTGGTACATTTACACAATGGAGTATTACTCAGCTATAAAGAAGAATTCAATTTTACCATTTGCAACAATATGGATGGAACTATAGGTTATCATGCTAAGTGAAATAAGTCAGACTGAGAGACAAATACCATATGATCTTACTTATATGTGGAATCTATAGGACAAAATAAATGAACAATCAAAATAGAAATAGACTCCAACTTATGGAATCATATGGGAGGGAGTTTGGGGAATGGATGGAAAGTGTGAAGGGGTTGAGAAAGGCAAATTGGTTGACACAAAGTGGTCATGGGGATGTGAGGAACAGTATAGTGATCATAGGTAATAATGTCAGAAGAAGCTATGCACAGTGTCAGGTGGACAGTGGATCCAGGGAGAATACTTCATAAATTATATAGGTGCTTACTTACCTCATGGATGTGGAGTACAGCACAGGGAACGTAGCCAATGGTATGCACACAGCTATGGAAGGCTTCAGTTGGGAAATAGACCTGTTGGGGTTACCACTATATAAGGACTGTAAACGTCAATGCATTATACTCTCTTGTACACATGAAACATATAAATATACAAACGTTTTAGTGATTTCCTCAATAATCTATTTTTTTTATAATCAAGGAAATATATTCTTCTTTCTGAATGAGTGAGGTAGGAATCTCATGAACAATTTAAACCAGAATGTCTGTCTCCTACATTTCATGGATTCTTTCCTTTATAGTATGCCAAGTAATGTCTGGCTTTTTAGTGTTATTTTTGTGCATGCTGAGGTTTCATATAAGATGGCATTAGCCATCCAAGTCAACTGTTGGAACTGAAACTAGTCCATGAAATGCTAGTCCATGAAATGAAATCAGCAATATTATTAATAACACATTTGGCCTGATTCAAACTTATGTATGCCTTTTTGTATTAGTTTTTTATTGCTGTGTAACAGTGAACACAAATTTAGCATCTTAAAACCATTTATTATCTTATAGCTTTGTAGGTCAGAAGTCCAGGCACAAGTCCAGGGACCTGCTCAGGGTCTCAAAATGCTAAAATCAAGGGGGTCCACCAGGGCTGAGGTCTCATTTGAAGTTCTTCCAAGCTCACTGACTGTTGGCAGAATTCAGTTTCTGCTCCTGAGGCCTCCCAGCAATTTCAGCATGTGGCCATCTCCATAACATTGCAGTTTGCTTTTCAAAGGTCAACAGGAGGTATCTGCTGCTACTTCTAGTCTCTTCTATTCCTGATGTCTGAACCTGGCATACAAGGCTCATGAACTTGAAGCTTCCAGATCTTTTCATCCAGATGCCCTTTTCCTGCCCTTCTTCTCAAAGAGGGTCATTCTCTGTCCCCTTTTCCCTGTGGTCTTTTCACATGCAAGTCCTGTTGTTTGGAAGACTCTTCTTCCTCCCCCAAGGTGATCTGTCTAAAGGCTCCTTGGACTTTAGGATACTTTATGAGATTTGGTTCCTCTTTTATAAAGAACCATGGTTGGTGTGTGATAAATCATTCTAAGGTCTTAATTTTCCCATTTATATTAAAGGATGATTTAGAAAATTCTGTTCTCTATTGCTGTTTTCTAATATTTGAATATAATTGGGGCTTCTTCATTTTTTGTTTTTGTTTTTTTTTTTTTGACTCTTCTGCTTTATTGGTTATTTTATTGAAGGAGTAACCTGAAGTTCTCTGTGTTTTTTGCTTCAGTCATCCCTCTGATTTTTAGAATTAACAAAGGAGCAAATTAGCACATTATTGAATAACATCCGTTACAGGCATTAGTTTAAATTCTTCATAATCTCCTAATAGTTAGGATAAGATAGCTATGGAGTGATAACACTTTAATCCCCAAATCTTCAAATTAATTTCCAAATGTCCAAATCTTACTTTAGCAAAATAAGAGTTTATTTCTCAATCATGTAAGGTCCAATGTGGTTTCTGTAAATTTCTTCTGTCTAGTTATACTACCTGGTACACATGGTCCCAAAGTCCTTGCAAGAAAAGAGCAATGGAGGAGATGTATTTACTATGATAGCTGTCTTAGCATGGAAGTGCCAAGACTCATTTGTGTTGTGCTTATAGTTCAAATAGCTCCATCTCAAGGAAGCACATGAAATATTGGTCAGCATTGTCTGTGTTATAAATGTTTTACTTCTAAGGTTAAGATCACTGTTTCTTCCTCTAAGAGAAGCACAGAGACTTATTACCTGTTTAAACTTTGGTATATATATATTACAAAGTGTGAGGTTGTTTTAACTATGTGAATAAAATCTGTGATAGAGAGAGGGCATAATGAACTATGCCTACTACCATACAGCTGGTAACTTAGTATAATGACATTGAGGTGGCTGTTACTGTGGCAAGGTAAAACAATATGGTAATAACTGGTATTAAAATTATTCCTATAGTGAGAAACGCTATTATTTTAGAAGTTACCTTGAAAAACAGCTTTAGGTTTAGAAAGTGAAGTTCTGAAAACATAGACTATAACTTCACTATATAAGCGTAGTCCATGAACCAGCAATGACATTACCTGGAAGCTTATTAGAAATGAAGTATCTCTGGCCCCAACCCTACTGGCCCCAAGACCTACTGGTTCAAAATATGTATTTTAACAAAACTCTAAGGTAACTGCTATGCACTCTTAAAGTTTGAATATTGTGGTTTATAAGAAGATAGCAGGGAAGACAGATAAATGGCTCTGCCTAAAAAGTTAACAGATTGCACAGGTAACAGTAGGGGACAACCAGGGAGAGAGAAAGGGAAAGGCTGTTGAGAAGGGAGAAAGGAAGCTGAGCTACATGGCAGAGGATGCAGCTTATGTGGAAGGTCTCTGGTCAGAAATTATTAGATGAGAGGTGGACAAAGGATTTTTAGGAACCAGCATTTCTAGGACTCAACTTTCAATCGCAAATGTAGCTGTATGTAAATTGCAGCCATTCCCACCTTCTCCCTGCCTCCTGCCCTAGTGTTTGTTCACAAAGGTTGATTTCCTCATGTAAGATGATTAAAACTGGAAAGAAGAGGATAGTTAGATGAGCAGTTTAGTAAAAACTAACAAATGAAGTCAATAGTGACCATAAAAATCACAGCACCGAAAGAATGCAGATGTCTTGAAATTCTGTCATCTGTGGGATTGGCATTTCATTTCACCATTTAATCAAAAGGGAAGGATGACATCTGATACTAGCAAAACTAAATTATCTTTAAATTGTTAAGCTTTGATTGAAGGTAATATTTTATGCTAAAAGAAAACCACCTTGGTGCTACAAAAAAATAATATGCCTTGACTCTTGTTCTCTGCGTGATGCAAATTTTTTTAATCAAAATAGTTGTTTTATTTTATAGTTATCTAGGAAATACATACAATTATGGGGGATGGGCAAGAATTAATTTTTATTAAAAATTTCAAATATATTTCTTATAGAACTAATTTGAAGTTATACATTAGTTAATTTGATACATTTATATATTGTAATATGATTGCCATTAAGAATTCAATAATTTTCAATAAGAATATACTCTGTATAAAAAGCACAAACTTTCAATTATAAAGTAAGTTCTGGAATACAATGTACAGAATGGTGGCCATAGTTAATAACAATATATTGTATATTTGACTGTTAAGAGAGTAAAACTTAAAAGTTCTCATTACACACAAAAAATTTGTTACTCTATGGGAGATGGATGTTAACTAGACTTATTGTGGTCATTTCACAATATAGCCGTATATCAAATCATTATGTTGTGCACCTGAAACTAACATAATGTTAAATGTTAATTATATCTCCATAGGAAAATATTTTCTGCATAAAAACAAACTAAAAGATTCAAAGGAAATAGGTAACATTTTAATGGTGTCTGTGGACTGTAGAGTCATGATGCTTTTTATTACCTGTTTACTTTTTTAAAACAATAACTTTTTATTAACTCTAGCATGGGCAAAACCCCTTTAGTTAAGAGTTTTATTCACATTACATTGTTCTAAATATAGAAATTGAATCCTCTAGGCTTATATGAAGTGAAATACATATAACTTAAGTAGACTGTAAGTATTTCTACAATGAATAAAGTAATAGGAACTGGTTCTCACTATTTCTAAGCCATCAGTATAAATCTCCTTAGCCCTCTGTTCATTTTTTGGAATCAATTTTACAGAGACTTATTCATGAACAATGGCTTTTAAATGTTCATAATGTTCATAAAAATGGTAAAATTGTAATTTCCTTCATATTATATACATATATTTCCATCTATCAAAATAGTGCATTTGACATATTTTCATTGGGTTTCACAGCTATTGTGTGGTGCATCTACCCAACTATAGGAAAATGTTACCTTAACTCTGCCTGTATCTAAAGTCGTTACCCACTCATTCTCTTCCTACTCTTACTGAGCTGCCTGAAGAAATACTTTACTCTGGAGTGCTCTGTTCCCCCTTTTCTCACCCTCTCACTTGTTATTGAGAATGCTGATTTTCCTCAGTTCTTATCTTCTTGAAGGAAAGAATTCAATCAAGAGACAGAGTTTGTGCAAGCATAGGACAATAAGATGTTATTAGTAAAGAAAGTACACTCTGACTCAGAGAGAGAAACAGACTTTCCTTACATTGTGTGAAGGTTTTTATTCTGTGGGTAGAATTGTCTCCCCCATCCCTCTTCAGTATCTTTCTTTTTTCTTGCTAGTGTGGCCCATCCTTCCTTCTAGTTTCCAAGGTTGTTTCTTGTGATTTATTTGAGGAGCTCACTAAAAGAGGCAAAGCTATAATTTCATGGTCCTGAGAAGCAGGACACCTCCCCCTCATCTCTGGAATTTTTCTGTTCTGTCAATGTAGTTTGACAAGTCGGAGCAGCTGCAAAGGGTCCTCCTAGTTGGGGCTGGTTCCCTCCTGCTCATTTCTATCTTCTTACCTACTCTGTCACACTGGTATTGGTGACTGAGAAAGTTTTTGGTAATCCTAGTATTAAATTAACTGTATAAATTTTAACTCTTATCCTAAATAATAGTAATTATTACTAATAAATTATTTGCAACATTTGACATTGTTGAAATATATATTTTTGAAATTGACCTTTTTTCTGACTATAAGCATTTTATTCAGTTTTGTCTCTCTCTTTACATATGTGTTACTAATTCTGGTTCTGTTGTTTTGATGATCTCTGCTTTCCTTTAAATGTTAATGTTTCCTGAGATTCCATTTTGACATTCTAGCCTCCTTGGTCAGCAAGCAGCTTGAACAACTAGTTATAGTCTAATGATTCCCCAACATTTTAAAGCCATTCAAGTATTCCATGCTTAATATAATTTAATTCAGAATACAGACCTACACTAAAAAAAAAAAAAATCCATCTGTACTCCCACTAGTGAGACCAATATAACATTTTGTTCTATATGTTATATAGGCTCCTTTGTCTTCATATGTATGTTCTTAGAATTAAAATACATAAATGAAAGAATGGAATTATGCTCCACATATTATTTATTTTACCTAAAATATGATTTTTATATTAATAAATTAAAATCTATGTTGCACTTTAAAATAGATTCCTAATATTTTATGTGTGTTTCATAATATATATATATATGTATATATATATATATATATATATATATATATTTAACCAAACCATATTTTTGGACAGTTAGATTATTTCCAGTGTTTTGCTTATGTCAATAATATTGTGATGAATATATATATATATATTATACGTCCATGTTCATTTTCTCAGGCTGATTTTCTAGAGATAGAATTGTTGGCTAAATGACTAAATAATGTGCCTATTTTGAAGGTTTTGGATACATATGGTTAGATTTCTCCCAGAAATCTGCTTTTAAAAGTAGATTTTAAGAGTGCCTAATTCCTCTGTTCTTTGCCAATGTCAGACATTAACTTTTAAATCTTTGTCAATGTAATAGAGGGATTTAAAAAAAGGTGACTTCTTAGGGGTGGCAGGAATAATCCATTCTGGTTTTCAATTCATCCATAACTTTTTATTTCAAATCATATTTTAGCTCTCTACTTTCCCTTTGTCATAGCAGCCTACTTTTGTTTTATGGATGCCAGATCCTCTCTATTTATTTAGGATATTAGTTATACATTTTTAAAAGTTATCTCTTTTGTGTTCAATTCCCTCTATTACTTTTGGGGTCATGTTCTACATGTTTCTCTTTTCCTTCTATTTCAGTGTTATTAAATTTTTGCAAATATGTGGTGATCTTTAGCTGTAAGTTTGTATTTTTTTTAAGTTAGTCCTAAGTTGATTAGACAGACTAGGTATCTGGCATGGGGTTCTTCTCTGGTTGTTTACATTTGTTTCCCTAACAGGATGTTTCTTGAATTGGGAAACCTGTTATCAGTCCTCTTTGAGTAGGCAGAGGTGTCAGTAGCCAGTCTTCTCTTTTGGAGCTTTTGTAGGAATTGGGCAGGGTCAATTTCTAAGGTAAGGAGGGCATTGTTAGTCCATGGAAATAATTCTTTCTAGTTGCTCTACTGGCTCTCTCCCACACTGTACTGAGAAGAAGTTTGGAGTGACTGAAGTTCTGCTCTTCTTTTTCATCCCAATTCCACACATGGGTTCGTCCCAGGCAACCTCTCTCCTATCTATAGAGAGCAGTTTTCAGGTTTTATTTCAAAGGATAAACTCATGGTCTTTATCTTCCCTAATTGAAAGAGGTAGAGAGGGTGACTTGCTGTGCTGAATGGAGGTGTGTAATTAATCTGATGCTTATTGTTACTACCAGTTGATTCTGGAGCTTTTCTAATGCTAGCTTTTTTGTTTTGTTTTGTTTTGATTTTCAGTTGCTTCATACTGTGTTTAAATAGGCTTTCTTTTCATTCATTTGGTTTGTCACTCAGTAGACCCTCTTTATATGAAAACCAGTATTTCTCATCAGCTCTGGAAAATTTCCTACCTTTACTTATTTGATAATTACCTCCCTCTATTTGGTCTGTTGTATTTTTAGAACTCCTCTAGCATCAATCCTTTATGACATTGACTCTCATGTTTTCTGTCTCTTTAAAATTTTGTTGTTGGTTCCAGGGGTTTTTCTTCGACTTTTTAACCCTTCTATTTGTATTTCTATCAAATTTGTTGCGGGTAATATTGGTTAGTAAAATTATATACTGTTCAAATGTACAATTCTACAATGAATCATTTATGTGTTGCATTGTGTGCTCACCACCAAGAGTCACTTCTCTTTCTACCACCATATGGTTGAGGCCCCCTCGCTCCTCCACCACACATCTCCCCATCTTATCCTCTGGTAACCACTAAACGTGGATTCCTGAGTTTTTGTTTCTTTGTCTTTTTTCCTTGTTGCTTTCAGCTTTATATCCCACATATGAGTGAGGCCATATGGTTCTTGACTTTTCCTGTCTGACCTATTTTGCTTAACATGATAATCTCTGGATCCATCCATGTTGTCACAAATGGCAATGTGTCATCTTTTTTGGGGGGCCAAGTAATATTCCATTTTGTGTATGTACCAAATCTTCTTTATCCAGTCATCTGTTGAGGGACACTTTAGTTGTTTCCATGTCTTGACCACCATGAATAATGCTGCAGTAAACATAGGAGTCCATACTCATATATTTTTGTGGTCAACAGTTTTCAAATTATTTGTGTAGATACCCAGAAGAGGGATTGGTGGGTCATATGATACTTTACTTTTAATTTTTGAAGAACTTTCAGACTGTTTTCCATAATGGTGGTACCAGTTTTCATTCCTACCAGCAGTGTATGAGGAATCCTTTTTCTCCACAGCCTCTCCAATACCTGTTATTATTTGTCATGTTGATAATAGCCATTCTATCAGGTGTGAGATGATAGCTCAGTGTGGTTTTGATTTGCATGCATTTTTCTAGTAGTTAGTGAAGTTGAGCAATTTTTAATAAATCTGTTAGTAATTTGTGTGTCTTCTTGGGAGAAGTGTCTGTACATGTCTTTTGCTCATTTTTTAACAGGACTTTTT
Source organism: Lyroderma lyra (assembly GCA_004026885.1). Lineage (NCBI taxonomy): Eukaryota > Metazoa > Chordata > Mammalia > Chiroptera > Megadermatidae > Lyroderma > Lyroderma lyra. The sequence goes on along the minus strand of PVJL010013115.1, from coordinate 4,619 downwards.
GCTTTTTGTTGTTGAATTGCGTGAGTTCTTTATATCTTTGTCAGAGATATTGTTTGCAAATATCTTCTCCCATTCAATTGGTTGCCTCTTTGTATTGGTGATGGTTTTTTTGTTTATTTGTTTGTTTGTTTGTTTGTCTGTTTTGCTATGCCAAAGCTTTTTAATTTAATATAATCCCATTAAGGTGAAATTCATAAAATCCTCCCTGAACCCAAGATTCATAAGTTTAGTATTAATGTTTCCTCCGAGCAATTTATTGTTTCAGGTCTGATGTGTATATCTTTAATTCATTTTGAGTTAGTTTGGTATATGGTAATTCAAAAGAGTCTAGATTCATTCTTTTGCATGTAGCTTTCCAATTTTGCCAGCACCATGTACAAAAGAGGCTTTTTTCCCCATTGTATATTTTTGGCTCCCTTCTCAAAAATTATCTGCCTATATACATGTGGGCTTATTTCTGGGCTTTTAGTTCTGTTCCATTGGTCCGTGTGTCTGTTTTTCTTGAAATACCATGCTGTATTGATTATTGTTCCTTTGTAGTATAAATTGAAGTTAAATAGTTTGATGCCTCCAGCCTTGTTCTTTTTTCATAGGATTGCTTTGGCTATTCAGGATCTTTTGTGATTCCATACAGATAAGATTGTTTTTGGTCTATTTCTTTAAAAATATCACTGGGATTTTGATGGGGATTGCATTAAATCTATATATTGCTTTGGGTAATATAGCCATTTTAACTGTTTATTTTCTAATTTATGAACATGAAATATCTTTCTATTTCTTTGTATCTTCTTCAATTTTTTAATACTGTCTTATAGTTTTCACTGTATAAGTCCTATACATCATTTGCTATGTTTATTACTAAGTATTTTATTCTTTTTGTTGAAATTGTAAAAGGTATTGGGGTTTTTTCATTTCTTTTTCTGAGGTTTCATTGTTAGTATATAGAAATGCAATGAATTTTTGTAATTTTGTATCCTGCAACATTACTCTATTCATTTATTGTTCCTAATAGTTCTTTGGTGAAATTTTTAGGATTTTCTATATAAAGAAGCATGTCATATGCAAAAAGTGACAATTTAACTTCTTCATTCTCAATTTGGATGCCTTTTTTTCTTTCTTTCTCTTTTCTGATTGCTCTGGCTAGAACTTCTAGTACTATGTTAAATAACAGTAGTCTTGTTCCTGATTTTAGAAGAAAAGGTTTCAGTTTTTTATCATTATGGGAGGGTTAGTCATATATAGACTTTATTATGTTGAGGTACGGTCCTTCTATACCCATTTTATTAAGTGTTTTGATTATCAGTGGATGCTGTATTTTGACTAATGGTTTTTCTGCATCAATTTATATGTGAGGTCTTCCAATTAAGTTTGAAAAGTTGCCACCATGTGCTTGGCAGCACTGTAGAAACAACTTGGTAAGGTTTTATAACCACATGTCGATGTGTGGCAGTGACTTGCTGAGTAGAGTTCATTTTTGTTGTTGCCTATTTCTATGTGCTGTTGTGAGAATGTTGGAGCTTGAATTTAGAGTAACAAACAAACATTGGCAAGAGTGGAAGTGAAATCAGGGACACGTTAGTCCAAGTTTATGGGGATAATGCTGTGAAGAAAATGGCATTTTACAAATGGATTAAACATTTTTCTGAGGGGAGAGAAAGCATCACTGATGAAGAGAGATCAGGGTAGCCAGTAAAAAGCAGAATTGATGAAAACATTGCCAAAATTACTAGAATTTTATATCAAAATTGTCAGTTGATTGTGAGAAGCATACCAGACCAAGTAGACATCAATAGAGAAACAGGAAAATCTGAACTGAAAATCTTGACATGAGAAAGGTGTGTGCATACATGTTCCTGAAGGGGCTCAATGGTAAATAAAAGCAAAAGAGAGTGAAGTTTGCCAAGACCTTTTGGAGAGGCAAGGTGATATTTTGGGCCATGCTATCACTAGTGATGGAACATGGGTGTACCAATACACTCTGAAACAAAGGGTCAAAGTACACAATGAAAGTCAGCCCATTCTCTATGAACAAAAAATTTTCATCAGTCCAAATAAAGGGCCAAAACAATGTTGCTATCCTTTTTTGATATCCGAGGGATTGGTAATGATGAATTTATACCAACTGGACAGTCAACCAACTTTACTATTTGGAGGTGCTGAAAAGCCTGAGTGAAAAAGTTAGAAAAAATGACCTGAACTTTTCACCAGCAACTCATGGCTCTTACACTGTGCACCAGTGCACAGGGCACTATGTGTGAGGAAGTTCTTAGCCAGTAAACAAATAACTGTATTGGAACACCCTCCCTACTCACCTGATCTGGCCCCTAATGACTTTTTTCTTTACTTGAAGATAAAGGAAATATTGAAAGGAAAACGTTTTGATGACATTCAGGACATCAAGGGTAATATGAGGATAACTCTGCTGATCATTCCAGAAAAAGAGTTCCAAAACTGCTTTGAAGAGGGGATTAGGTACTGGCATCGGTGCACAGCTTCCCAATGGGAATACTTCGCAGGTGATTGTGGTGATATTCAGCAAAGAGGTACGTAACACTTTTTCTAGAATGAGTTCATGAACTTATTTATCAGACCTTGTGTGTTTCTAAAAACTTGTCTATTTCTTTAAGGTTATTGAACTTGGTAGCATATAGTCCTTTATAGTATTCTCATATGATCCTTTGTATTTCTGTGGTGTCCATTGTAATCATGCCTCTTTGATTTCTTATTTTGATTATTTGTCTTTTCTCTTTTTACCTTACGGAGTGTAGGTGGGTTGTCAATTTCATTAATCTTTTTGAAGAACCTGTTCTTTGTTGCATTAATTTTTTTCATTGTTATTTTGTTCTCCATTTCATTTAGCTCCATTCTAATTTTTATTATTTCCTTCCTTCTGCTGACTTTGGGCATCATTTGTTCTTTTTTTCTAGTTCTTCAAGATGTAATGTTAGGTTGTTTATTTTAAACTGCCTGTCTGTGTTTTCTTGCATCTCATTGAGTTTTTTCAGAACTGTAACCTTTAATTCTCTGTCATTTAGGCCACATATTTCTATGTCATTAAATTCATTTTCTGGAGATTTTTCATTTTCTTTCTCAGCAGCATTGTTAGCTTGTTATTCACATTAATTATTGGATTGAGTTTTTTTTTTCTGAGCATCTATAGGAGTGGATACTGTAGCCAGTATATATGAAGAGGTTATTTATTTTTTTTCCAGTGGGCATCACAGTAGCATTTAATTTCTTTTGTGTTATTTCTTCTTTTTGTGGTGGGTAGTTTCCCATGAGGTGGCCCTCACCTCTTTGGCCCAGTGCCTTGATCTTCATGTACCACCCCTATGGGTGATGTGGTGGGTTATGGAGCTCAGAGCCTCTGAAATGCCTTGTCTTTATTGGGAACAGGGAGAGCTCTGAGTTGCACACCTTCTCATCTCCTTCCCTCTCCTGGGACCAGGGTGAGTTTCAGGTTGCTCACCTACTACTTTGTCCCTCCTCTGTCTTGGTATCGCAGTGAATTCTGGCTTGCATTCTCCTGCCGCTGTCTCTGCCCTACCCACTTCCCTCCTTCCCAGTTTACCCATCTGATCCCATCTTCAGGTATTTCTATGCAATGAGTGGGTCTCTTAGCCGTGTTTGTATGTTGCATAGGGAATCCTTTGTTGAATTATAGTTCTATTTGTTGTAACTTCCAGGGGAGTTTTCCAGAATCTCCTCTTACACTGCCATTTTTATGATGTCTCTAAACCCTTCTATTTTGGACAATCATATTATAAATTTCTCAGAGTAGTTTTTTGTTTGTTTGTTTGTTTGTTTGTTTTTGCTTTTACTTTCATCTTCTTTCATGGATGTATTTTCTTAAGTCACTATAAGTATATTCATTCGATTTCCTATAGTTTTTAAAGTTCTTGGTGAATTGCCTCTTTTTTCTCATGTTGTTTTTTTCCGTGTTGCTGGTAGCCATTAATTTTTAGTCCATATTTCTGATGATTCTTGGTTATCTCTTTTTATTGAAACAATAGTACTGAATTGATTTAAGGTGACTCGTGAGGGTTTCTCCTGCTGTTTTATATATTGATATGGATTCCTTCTAGTCTTCTAAGTAGGAGAATTAATGGGTAGCTTTGTTTGTAGTCATTATTTGATTAATTTATACAATTAATCTTTACTGGGTCCACTGTTTGTATACTGTCTTATGTATATTGGGATATACTGGGAAAGCAGTGCTCTGTATCATTGCTGGACTTTCAAATGAATCCCCCTGCTTCTAATTGCCTTTCTCCCACTCTCCCACCAATGTTATATTACAGTCTTTCTGAGGCTTCCTATTTCCAAAAGGCAAAATATTCTTACTTTCCTTTCATCTTTGTGTGTATATTTTGGATCAAGTTTTTCTCTCCTTTGTTTTATTCATCAGCAGGTTTTTTCGCCAGCTTTTCAGCTTGGAGAATTGGCTGAAATAGCTTATCTAACACTGATTCTTCCTATACTCTCAACTGTTGTGTGTTATTCCTTTTTAAAAAATACTCTAGCATTTTAATGGATCTTGAAGGAAGAACAGATAAATGTACTATGACAACATTAATTATAAACACAACTTTCCATGTCTTGATCATAGTCAATAACCT